>SKCR01051148.1:0-38351 GCA_019454045.1 Zanthoxylum bungeanum | reverse complement strand
ACCGCTGATAATATGGGCCTCGACCCTGGGATTCATTCCCAAAACGGCTGGTAATGTGGGTCTCGACCCTAGGATTCATTCCCCAAAACTGCTGATAGTGTGGGCCTCAACCCTGGGATCCATTCCGAAACTGCTGATACTGTGGGCCTCGACCCTGGGATCCATTCCCCAAAACTGCTGATATTGTGGGCCTCAACCCTGGGATCCATTCCTGGAACTGCTGATAATATGGGCCTCGACCCAGTGATTCATTCCCGAAACAACTTATCTTTGTCGATTTTTCCTTTTCTTCAAAACATGCGAACAAAAATAAAACAAAAAATTGTGTGCATGTGACATGTATGTATGTATGCATGAATGTATTTCCTATTCTGATGGGTTAGGCCTTCCGTGTGCTCCTTGGTGTCATTTGCCTACAAATACCTCTGGTCGCCCCTATGTATGCTTATAATTTCCTTATGCCGGTTCTTTTCTGGTGATTGTTCAATTCTCTTTGATCCCATAGCTCAGGATCTCATTGTGTCCCTTATTCGCGGGGTGGTAGACTGGTCACCCCCAGACTTGGCTTAGCTTTCCGCTCTCTACTGTTTGCACTAGGTCAAGGTGGACTACATGATATGGCATTCTATATCATCATATTATATCAATGCTACGAAATAGTCCCAATGGTTACACATATTATTGCCCTCAAAGAATGCCCAGTATTGAAACCAGAGAACCTTCAAAACATTCAATGCAACTTAAATCCAAGTCTTTGAATAAATGATCTAAGCCAGACTCAAAGTGTGTGTGTGCAAAAGTTTCTTTGTAGATTCATCCACAGGTAAGCGAACTCAATGATTTCGTAAAAAAATTGGGATCGAAGAGTCAAACCAACCTAGATGAATTAATTATGCCTTGCAGTTGCTTTTCTGTGCTCAATGTGGCATGGTTTTCTTTCTCTTTTGTCTCTATCTTTTTCTTTTCGTTTTGAACTTTTCTTTTTCTTTTTTTTTTCTTTTTTTTTTCAACACACCTACCCTTTAAGGTAGCATTTCTCCTCATGGTGGTCCAAATACTCGCCCATGGGTAGCTTCACGCTTATCGGTTATAGGTGGTTTAATTCTTTTCTTTAGAGACTTTTCTTTCATTTTCAACCATACCACACATCATAACATAAGCAAATCGAGATAGACATCTAAGCAAACGGTCATTCACCGACCTACAATTTCTTCAACTAGTCACATTGCCAACTACTCAGGTTTTCACTGCTAAGAACCTATAGTGAAGTGCTTACGAGTCTAACATAGACAATCACTCAAAGTATCAGATAAAAGCACATTAAGAGTTTATCGTTTCTAAGATTTCTCCCTAAAGCAATTGATTTCATCATTGGACTTATGCCTAACTATTAAGGACTAAGAACAAACAAATTTTTTTCCTTTTTTTTACTGAAGGCCCCCCAATGGTATTTCTATCATTTCCATAAAGTTTTCTGTTTCTCGATTTCCTTTTCCCCGACATCCAGGTTTGCTAAACTCTTCTTTGACAAGTCTTGTTTTTCCTAACCCAACGGATATCTATGATGGCTTTTAAGACACAGGGTTAACATGATGCGTGTATGCATGAGATGCAAGTGGTTGTCAAAAGCATAAAGGGGCAACTTCTATAGGATATATGACTATGGTTCACATACAAGTTTATAGGAGTGTAGATAAAGGCTCCCTTTGGTGAAGGATTGCCCACAACTAGGTCTCCCCACTCAAGGGTCGAGCGACCGAGTAAGCGCACCTTTTTTATACGCTAAGGTACGTGCCAATGAGTGATGATACATGACTGACTGTCAAATGGATTTCTTATTGAAGATTCCCCAGAGAGAGGGTGAAGCGAACTCTCTTAAATACCCAAGCCTCTTAGGCTCTTATCGCCTTGGTGACATGAATAAACAATAAGTCCTCCAAATTAGTCCATCACGGTAAGCTTCGAGTAAATGATTATCTAGGTGTCTTCACAACTTTTCCTTATAGAAAGGTAGTGAATGAAGGAAGACACCAAACCATTACCTAGCTCTAATAGTGCCTTTGATTAAACCCCTTCAACCCACTGTAGACACGGTTAACTAAATCACAAATCACAAACAATACAAGACATTATTTCGGGGCCGATTCTCTTTCCCCAGTGGAGTCGCCAGACTGTAGGACACAAAAATTGGCGACGCCGTCCTTGGCTCGCGGCCCGGTCGGGAGTATGGAGTAGCTCGCAGGGGACTAAACCGGAGAAATAAAATGGAGTCGCCACCCAGTGTGAACTGGGAAATGATTTAAGGCCGCACTTAACCCTCGCAAGGGAAGACCTCAAACCGTTGGGTTCAGAATGGTCTCTTACTTATGCCACTTGTAATGAACGAATTTGTGCAATAATATAACCAAGTCTACGCAACATACATACGCAAGAATAACCTACATCTAAGTTTGCATACAACCTATATCTAAGTTCGCATGCATAAAAGTAAGTGGAATAAAGGCAAGCATACAATCTCATTAACACATTAAATAGATAAATACGGAAATATAAATAGATGATAATTATCTAAGCGTAAATAATGAAATGATATGATTAATCATGTAGTGCAAAAGAAATGATCAAAGAAGTAAGCATGTATGAAATGTGACGAAAAGAAGTATGTACACTGTATGTACGTTCGTGTAGCGTTTGAAATGCGTTCGAATGGTCAACAAAATTTTCGCGTTCGTATAGCATTCGAAAACATGTTCGAACGGGACAAGTCCTGATGCATGATAAAACAGAATATGTGCGCATTCGAGTATCATTCTGAAACGCGTTCGAATGCAAATGAAACGGAATGTCCGTGTTCATATAGCATTCAGAAACACATTTGAACGGGGTAAGACCTGATGCATGATGAAACAAAATAGATGCGCGTTCGAGTAGTGTTCGTAAACGCGTTCAAATGGACTGAGGCAGAATGCAAACGTTCGTGTAGCATTCGGAAACGCGTTCGAATGAGATTATCAAAATGGAATTTGAAATGACACAAACACGTGCATGGATAAACAAATACATAATATAGGACCTTGTATGCCCGATTGAGCATATTTCACATTCAATCGAGCGTACTTCATCCGGCGCGGTAAAACATCGTGGTAAAGGTAGCCTTTAGGCATTTCCCTCGAATTGAGGACCTTTAACCCACCCTAGTTAGCCCATGCGCATTAGATTACAATGCATGAATAAACAAAGAGATACTATGCGAAAAATAAATAATGGAATAATAAAAGGCGCGGCAAAATATCATGGTAAATGTAGTCTTTTATACTTTTTCTAAAATAGAGGACCGTTAAACCAACATAATTAGCCCATGCGCATCAAGTAATAATGCATAGAAGATAAATAAAGCAATAATATGGGACCTTGTATGCCTGATTGAACATATTTCACATTCAATCGAGTGTATCTCGTCCGGCACGGCAAAACATCGTGGCAAAGGTAGCCTTTAGGCATTTCCCTCGAATAGAGGACATTTAATCCACCCTAGTTAGCCCATGCGCATTAGATCAACAATACAGAAAAAAAACACATAGAAAGTAGATAATGGAACAATGAACACAAAAATGCCTAAGACATGATAAAGGAATCTGTCCAGAATGCCCGCATTCGTGTAGCGTTCAGAAACATGTTCGAACAGGGGCGAGGCAGAATATCTGCGTTAGAGTAGCGTTCGGGAACCCGTTCGAACGAGATGGTGAAAGTGGCATCCATAATGCAGTTAACACATGCGGGAATGTTTCCCCAAGCGGTACGTGGAGTTGTATCCCAAGTACAGACCGCACTACCGTCCATTTGGATTCGGCTACCGAGTTTATGTCTGGGTTTCCATCCGATATACCACGAGAGGCAACATTCAAGCGTTAACACAATGCAATCATAAAAATGGACATGAAGTATGATAATGCATATAACAACATATAAACAAAGAAAGAAACATGCGGAATAATAAAGAGCTAATAATATGAAATAAATGTGCAATAAATAGATAAAGGAGCTTTAAAGAAATATGTGACCAAGAATTTGGTCATCTTTGATATAGGACCTCGCACACCCGGTTGGACATATTTCATGTCCAACCGAGCGTGCCGCATCCAAACTACAAAATAAAAAAGTAATAAAAGATGTCCTCAGGTCTTACCTTTTAAGTCGCTCTTCGGAAGTGCGTCACGTCATCGCCGAAAGGGTTATCGCTCCGCAACTTTTCTGGTTTTCTGGTCAACTATTTTCCTTTGCCGTTCCACTATTTTCACTGCCGTTTTCTCGGTTTTTCCTCACTATTTTTAGCTGTTCCTTTGCCGCTGTTTTTCCGTTGTCTTTGCTACTATTTGGTGGTTATTTTTAGGACTGGTTTTGATGATTTTAGGACTATTTTAGGGGTAATTTTCGGTGATGTAGGGGACTATTTTGAGCTGCAGTTTTCGGTAAAGTATGGGGCTGTTTTGGGTGTGATTTTTGGTAATGTAGGGGTTGTTTTGGGGGTAATTTTCGGTGGTGCAAGGGCTGGTTCTTGTTGTTGTGTTTGTGTGAATGAGCTCTAGAGAGAGGAGTGAATGTCTAAGAGAGGGAGGGTTTGGTTTTGGTCTCCTTTTATAATGGTTAACTAGGGTTTATTGGTTTTGGTGCATGAGTTTTGACAAGAAAACAAATCAAGTAAATATGCGGTGTATTTAATTATGTTATTTAGGGAAATAAATTTTATATTTTTGGTGGGGATATATTTAATTTAGGAGATGCGTTATTTTAGTTTAGGAAAAGGATTTGGGAGATTTGATTTGATTTATTTAGTTTAGGAAGGTGATTTGTTTGGATTTTAACATGTGTTTAATGTGTTGAATATTTTTGGATGGGATTTGGTGGGCTTGGCTTTGGATGGGCTTGGGCGTGTGGCTAGCAGTAAAACAAAAATACCGACGGTAGTTCGAATGCTTATTTTGACGCTACACGAACGCCCGCAATCTATTCGCCATTCAAACGTGTTTCAGAACGCGGCACGAACGCACCTGCAGTGAACCAGTGAAATAAATCTGATGACATACTTATTTCCCTTCCGACATCTGTCTCCCGCAACTTCCACAACTTATCGGGTAGTGCCTCTGACCGAGGCTCATCATCGGGCTCATGCAAAAATGCAAGTGTCTACACCTGGGTTGATGATATATAAATGGTTATTGAGTTAAGGAAACTAAAGTTTAGTGAAACCCAAAATTGTATAATCATTAAGAATGAAACTAAGATGTAACCTATAGAATGAATATGAGATGGAGATGAAGGGTGTAGTTGATGATAATTTGAGTATTTGTTATGAATATAGCTTGAGTAGTGTTGTGGAAGCCAAAAATGAAGTTGGAATTCAAATTGGGTCCTGAAAACAGCCTAGCATCGCGACGAGCATAACCCGGCCTCACGACGTGTACTGGTAAATTGCCCCTGATATGACTCTAGTTTTGGATCGTCGCGACGCCGAAGGACAAGCACCGCGACACAGAAAACATAGGAGGCTTACTGCCTTGGTGTTGTCTGGTGGAAGTCACGACACTCAGCACTTAACGTCGCGACGCGTGAGAGAGTTGCGACGCCCAACCCTTGCGTCGTGAAGTGAAGAACAGAGGTTGCTCACTGCCTCACCTGATGAGGTGAGCGTCGCGAATCCCATGACCAGTGTCGCGACGTGCGACCAGATTTCTAGGATCAATTTTTATCAATTCCAGTTTTATCCTAAGATGTTGCGGGCACTCTAAGGGTCTCGTATAAGTGTGTAAACACACAATAAGTAGTATCATAAGCATAGAACATCAACCATGTATTTCATATGCTTTTCTATTTATTACAAGAACACTAACGATTTCTTTGACCGTAGATCGACGTCAAAACACTCGAAAATCACCTACGCCGTGCACCGCACCCGACCTGCCGTAGCACTATGAGTGGAGTATTTATTCAGAATTTATTATGATTTTAAATAGGCTTTCATTAAAGCTTATTGAACTTTGGTTTCATTTGCCTTGAGAAAATTTTTATATTAAAATAAGAGATATGAATAAAACAGAAACGTATTTAATACAGTTTGCTATCAGATGAATGTTTTGAATATGAAATGATTTCTAGACATGGTTTTCATGATTTTTGGGAAGCATGAGAAAAAAGCCACCTTAGATATAACTTTGTACAGCTATAGAATTGACGGATATAAATATCGTGTGCACATGCAGATTCAGACTAGAGATGATTGATACCATATATATCCTAGATTATTGATTCGAAATGGTAGCATAGATCCACACCCCGACTCTAGATTTTTGGATTGGGGACAGCGCGATGTAGCGCCCCACGACCACCAGATTATACGTAATAGGGAACGCTACCGAGCGCCAGATTATTTGCAGATGCACATATAAACATATTTCTTTTAAAAATGATTTATCATTACAGTTTTGAAAGGAAAACCCGAATTATATTTTATAAATTCAGATATTGATTCTCTGTTTCTAAGCTTTCTTTGATACCTTGCTTCTCTTTGAATTTTATAGCTTCACTCACTAAGTTCTTTATAACTCACCCCTCTCCAGTTTTTGCAGGACTATTTCACTGGTGAGCCACAACCATATTTTGGGACATGGATTAGGGACAAAAGCAGTACTGCAGTCACAAGTTTCAAGGGTCCATCATGTCATATCTACATTCACTCAGAATGTAGTTCATTTTGTTTCCTTTTGTTACATGACATGTTTGTTCCTTGTACAGAGTACTCAGACTATGTATGTGTTAGGGTTGGTGCTCAGAGTGCCAATCTGGATCGTATTTATGTCCGATTCATAAAAACGAGCAATTGTATTTTCCATAATATTACTAATTTTAGTGGTAGCACCCTTGTCTTTTATATATTTATTCGATCTAATTGCAATTAGATTTCTGATTACGATTAGATCGAAACTGAATCTGGTTCAGTGATACGTGTATGTTAAACAAAGACCCTAGGATTTACAGTATAGTGTGCAGTTACAACGTAATTTGTAATTGACATTGGGAAGTGCACTATTAGTTGTATATCCTTAAATAAAATTCCTGGTCAAGATTTACTGACACAGGTCGGTTAGTAAAATCCGCTGAGACCAGTACATGTCGTATATCGTGACTTGGTCCGATGGTTTATCCTAGTGAACCATAAGTCTCAAGAGACTCGTATAGACATGTAGGTGTTTATTTGATAAGACACTGAACGACTCACGGAAGGTTTCCTAATAGATGGTACACCAACGTCAATAGGAACCTTCTCGAGTTGAGTGAGTATACTGGTCCTTCGACTTGAGATACCACTGTGGATATATGAGCTATCCTCTACACTTTGATGGCAGTCACGTCAATGATCTAGTCATGATCAGACCTCCGCCTGTTCGTTGGGTGTGGACTGATGCTCATGATATCCTGTGCGTATCAAGATAAGATACATCAGTTCTGTGTACAGGGCATAGGCATCCAGCACGTGTTTACGATCAAGTAAATCCATGGCCGTGGTATAACTTTGAAAATCAGTTCCGAGTGTTATTTAGAGATCATAAATTGAAAGTCGACTGTATTATACCAAACAGATTTGATGTTCTCATCTATATCACAGGTATAATACAGATGGCCTGTGACAGAGGGATTATACGTATGCTATGACCTCGGCTTGTATAGTTTAGCGAAATTATCCGTGATCGTCATAATCCATGAGTGGGTGGATTATGGACACAAAATTGGATTTCGTGATGGATAAACTTAAACCTAGAGAGTCCCACAATATGAAGTGTACTCGTTGAGCACTTGGGCAACTCGATATGAATAATACAAATTATTCATAATACTTCACCTGATTAAGTGTGTTAATTCGGATCGTTTAATGGTTAAACGATAACACATATATTAGAGAATTTTGTCCGCTAATAATTATTGTGTATTTGTATTGATACATAATACGATTAGATACACATTAATTATTCGTCAAATAAGATTTTGACACATGCCATAATTATATGTATTTATTATGTATTGTAAATAAAAATACAAATATATAATAATAATTGTATTAATTAATTATTTGATATTTAATTGTTAAATATTAGAATGATTAATTAATTCAACCTTTTCATTAAATGTTATGAAATGTGGTGAGTTATTATTGGTGCATTTGGCATGAGTTTGATTTCACTTTATTATGTCCTAATTTGATTGGTTAAAATAAAATGAAAATGGTTATTTAATTTGATTAAATTTTGAATGACAAAAATACCCCCCAAGCCTCCAAATTTCGTCCATATATAAAGAAGAAAGAGAAATTGTTTTTCCATCTTCTTCCATTCTTCCACTTTGCCGTGACCTCCAAAGTAAAATGGGTTTCCATTTTGCTTAATGAATCATGCATAACAAAGAAGAAAATCAAGAAAAGTGGCAAAGGAATTAAGAGATTTAAAGGTATTTCTTCAAATCCTAAGCTTTGAAATTTTGTTTCATGTTTTCTTGATAATCTTTTGAGATCTAGGGTTTCTTCTTTGTTGCAAAATTTGGGGCTTTGTGGTTTGATGGATGAAATTGGAAGTGTTTGCATGTGTGAAGTGTAGATTTGAAAGTAATTAGTGTAATTAGTTTCAAATTTAATCAATTTGTTCATTTGATGAATTATTTCCATTCTAGAGTTATTGATCCACTCTTAGATAGCCTAGAATTATTCTAGATTTGTTCATTTGTGGTGGAACTCATTTGGTGTTGGATTAATTAGATTAATCTTGTTGAAAATATGATTTAAGCATGAATTTTTGGCAAAGTTCACTGGATCAGACCTGCACATGTTTCTATTTTTATGATGAAAATGTTGTCTTTAGATTGTTATAGATGTGTTTTGGGAGTTGGCACAATTGCCGGAAAGTGTTTCCGACTTGAAATAAGCGAAAACGACCAAAAACTGTGTTACCGGGTGGATTTTGAGCCAACCGGGTGACGGCTGTCCAAACAGTGAATCCGTCACTGTTCGGGCAGCCCATGAACTATCCCGACACTATTGGATCTGACCTGGGAAGTTTCCATAAGTGTCGGGTAGTCGGTTCGGTCAAAAATGCGTTTTAGGCCATTTTGCGGAAAATCGGTTTTCGTAAAAGTTTCGCGACATTTCAACATTATTTATGTTAATATTTGATATTAAATAAATAGGTTTAGGTGAAATATGAATAAATTATTCATATTAGATATTGAATAATTTATTTGGTATTTTGAAAAAGTTTTAAAATATGATTTCGTTGAACCCGCGCTTCCGCTGCGCCCCATCGCCCAAAACCCCAACAGTATGTTCTTTATGTATTATGTTTTATCACGGATTCATAAATGTGTGTGCATATATAATATTAAGGTAGGAGTTATTTTAGATAATAAAATGGAAGTATTTCTAGTTAATAGTTAGTGGCTTAGGTGGCAGTGGAATCTGTCATCTGCCGGTAGCTTCCAAGATCCGGGATGCTACAAAGATGGTATCAGAGCATGGTCTAGGAAGTTAGTGACAGCAATGGAAGGGTGTCAGTGTCTTATATATGTAGTATACCCGGGGTACTGATATATATAAAATATTGTTCCTCTAGTATGTTTGTCCTGAGGTATGTCTCATTCTTTGATTATAATTTCCTTAGAATGCAATTGATCACTTTCATTTCTTGATTGATTAGATATTATGCCACCCAAAGGTAGAACCAAAGTCAGAGGTAGACCCAGGCATGGTAGAGCACCCCAGGATGTAGAGCACCCCAGATAAGAGATTAGTGGCATCTTCCCCTGAGCCAGAAGGGGGACAAAGAGTGGAATCCGTACATGAGGTTGGTGTAGGTGATGACAGGGGAAGACAAGTGGTTCAGACTGATGATGCAGTAGCTCCAATTTTGCAACATATCCAGCACTCCGTAGAAGCCATTGTTCAATTATTTGACCAACAACAGTAGCCTCCAGGTCCAGAGCCGAGACCTGCAGAACCCACAATTCCTATTCCACCCCCACTGGTAGTGTTAGTGTCTCTAAGACTTGCCCAAGGATCCTAAATATGATTCTAGTGTGAATAATTCAAGAAAGTTTGCGGAAAAAACTTACATTGATTGGATGAGATTCAAAACTTTTTCTTTGTTGTAGAAGAAGCTCCAAGCTTTCTTTTGAATTCCAAACTCAAGGGTGAGTTTCCTTATCACCTTAATTGACTATCTAAAGTTATAGCTTTGCCCAAAAATGAAGCAAAATTTTCTCTTCCAAGAAGAGGGAAAATCGGCAATTGATAGAGAGTTGGGAGAGATGAGTGAATAGTAAATGACTTGGTTGGTTTGTGTGTTTAAATGCAACATTTAATTAGCTCAACTACTTCCATCAAGTGTGTGACAATTGATGTAAGTATAGTGAGTCCCACCACTTTCAAATTCCAAATTAGAGTTGGCTTACACAACACACTTTGGGCCCGGTTCGTTTAATCCGACTAAACGAATTTTCCGTTGCTAAATAATTAAATCCAATTTAATTAAATAATAATGCCTCGCAAAATTTTTACGAAAATGACTTACGAATTAATTCCAAATTAATTCGTTCGCTTGAATTAAAATCCAATTTTAATTCTGTATTGAAATCCATTTTCAATTAATATATCCGATATATTATTTAGCCCAAATAAATAAATTAAATAGTAAAATCCAATTTAACTATTAAATTTACTTTACCGATTAATTCCAAATTAATCGCGTTCTCTCTTCTAGACGAATTTAATCCCTGATAAATTCTTGACGCAATTAATCCCAGATTAATTTTCTGTCTCATAATTAATCCCAGATTAATTCTTGCCGTAATTAATCCCAGATTAATTTTCTCTTTAATAATTAATCCCAGATTAATTTTTTTCGAGTAAAATGTCATCGGTAAATCTTTAGGAAGCGACCCAAGAGATCCCTGGATATGTTGGCAATAAATACGGTCATCGGACTATCCGAACACGTGCGTACCCGGTACCACGTTCTTACCGATTTACAAGACATGGTTGGCTTCTAGCAAAGCACCGTGCCTACCCAATTCTCCAGAAATATATTCAACATGGAATATATATAATCTCTATCAGGCGTAGTATACAATGTATTGCGTATTACGATCCAGTATCGGATGTCACATGCTAGGCCTAGGGCTGGAATTGTGTCTGCCCCGTACGAAGCATATATCGGATCACTAGCAACTAGTCTCTGTAATCGGATAATCATGACCTAGTCTTACTATTCCGATAGCTGTAGCATTTAAGAGAACTAGTTCTCTATCCGTGCGTGATCATCATCTCCATATGACTGAAGTGATACTTCCACCTTGACATCACACCCAATACACTACAATTCTCAGTAAACCCAGAAGAGGCGTAAATAGAACCTGTTAAAGCTCCAGACAACCAAAATCAAAGCTTACTGATTGTCGCAAGTATTAGCGATGCAAGTCTAAGGTTAAGACCACATACACCTACCCTAATTCGGATTCCCATAGACAAATAGTCATACTATCAATGAGATTCCGAGGGTTCTATCCAGAGCGAAGCTGTTCTTGATCCAATGGCTAACAGAACCTCCTATCACATTTGCATAAGTATCCAATACTTAATAGATGAGAACTATGCCGTTAAGCTTCCATAACGCGCACAAGTGCAATTCTAGCCTATTCCGTATTATCGATGTCCAGTCTCGATAATACTACGACTAGGGATATTTAATGATTAAACCTTTCGTGGATTAATACTGTTTCATATCTTATTAATCCGGTACTAATCATATGGGCTTTTATCATTTATATATCCAAGTAATCCAATTACAAATGATAAAAGAGCAATTTCTTTTCTCACATAGTTAATTTGTACAAAGAACACCATGTCTTTTACTAACAGTGATGCTATGGGTCATAATTGTCCAACAATCTCCCACTTGGCTTATAGCCAATCACTCAAGTGTCCAACACTTGAACTATGTACGGGTCGCTCATGTTTATGCTGAGATATCATTTTCGCCAGCGGATATGCAAGGTTATCATCTGTAATGATCTTTTCGATCTTAACATCGCCATGATGTGTGATCTCATGAATCAGATGAAACCGTCCGAAGTACATACTTGGATCATTGATAAGACCGTAATTCCTTAGCCTATACTGTAGCCCAGCTCAGCTGCTAACATAACTACTCCTAATCCAATTAGGAATTTCATAGATCCAAAATGCTTCTTTTGCTACCTCAGCCGCAACAATGTATTTCACTTTTGTTGTTGAATGGGTAAACAAAAATCTTGCTTGGAAGATTTCCAGCTCATTGTTCCGTTGTTCAAACAAAATATGTACCCTGATTGCGACTTACAGTCGCATTTATCGGTTTGGAAACTTGCTTCGGTGAACCTAGTCACATCAAGTTCTCCACCTCCATAGATTAAGAAAGCATCTTTAGTTCGTCTAAGATACTCAAGGATGTTCTCTACATCAATCCAGTGACCATCACCTGGATCGGCCTGATAGTGACTCCACATGCTCAAAGCATATGAGACACCAGGTCACGTACATGTTTGTCACAGTACGAGCTCTTGGAGACTGCCAACAACTTTTAGATCTATCCCAGTGTAGGCACTGCATTTTTTGCATAAGACCCGATGATGAGTCTCGTATGGAGACACTACCTTTTAAGTCGCGGGAGTAGCAGGAAACGTATGCCGGAAGGGAAAATTCTGAAATTAATAGCTCGTCAATTTTGAACTCGCTGGTTGTCTGCGGATTCGCTCAGTCGATTCTTGTTTTAAAAATTAAAAATCTTGGCCCAAAACCCACGCACCCACCAAAAGCCCATATGTACCCATCCAAAACCATAACCCTAGCTAACCAATATATAAGGACCCCTAAACTAAACCTAGATTTTTGGCTTCAGTCCATGGAACTCACGCCAATAAGAAAAAAAAAGAGGAAAAAACCCTAATCCCTTGGCTTCTCCCACTTCTTTCGGCCGTCTCTCATGGACAACAACCAAAATAAACCCTAATGACTCTCTCGACCTCCTCCTACCCCCACACACATACACGGCACAATAGAGACAACACTTCAATTGATCATCATTATCAAGCCATCGAGATCAGCCATGCTTGTACCTCCGAGCCAACTTCATACCCTTTTGTTCTTTCTTTCAATAACTTAACATACAATATAAAAGTTGGTAGAAAATTGGAGCTTCCCATTTGCGGAAAGGGCTCGTCTGTGTCTCCGGAAAAGGTTTTGTTAAATGATATATCCGGTGAAGCGAGAGAAGGTGAAATCATGGCTGTTCTTGGGGCTAGTGGGTCGGGAAAATCAACGTTGATTGATGCCTTAGCGGACAAGATTTCGAAGGTGAGCTTGAAAGGGACTCTGACTTTGAATGGTGAAGTTTTGGAGTCGAGTATTTTGAAGGTGATTCATGGGAATTGGAACACGTGAGCAGCAAACGGCGTCGCCAAATAAGATCGAAACCTTTAAGAAGGTTATGTGGTGTAGTGTTGTACGGAAATTGACGCAGTTGTATCCTGGGAGTCAGTTGCCTGAGAAGCTCGTGTTTAATATTCGAAAGCATTATGATTCTTTGCCACTAAGTTATGCGCAAGCGGGATTTGATATGAAAGAAGTGTTTTTTGCATGTAAAATTAATTGAGCAATCTTCAGGTGATGACCGGCCCGCAATAATGATTCAAGAAGTGTCTGATGATGAAGTTCAGGGTTCTGTATATAAGCTTTCATTTGCATGTAACTTGTCGATTTCATGGCTAGTGGGTTTACGCTTGGGGTTATTCTTCTTTTGGTTCAAGCTGGACAAGAGAAGTCGTTCAAGTCTCAGGTTGAAAATACCCTGAAGTCTGTTATGAAGAAGCTTAAACCCTCCTCTGTGAAACTCCCATTCGGGCTTTGTGGGTGCCTAGAGGAGAATACAAAGGCTAGAGATTTTGAGGAGATTGAGGAAGAGGCTTGGGAAGAGAGTCTTCAAAATTGGGTTGATAATTCAAATATGAATATTCAGATTCAGATGCCGTTACCTAGTTCTTCGTTTGATGAATGGTAAACAGTCCAATCGAGATGGGTAGTTGACCTTAATGGGTATGCATGTCAAAGCCTTAAGCTGAACCATCCTGAAACAGAGAAAACAGTAAGCGGAAACAGTTAACCAGCGAATCAGAAAAACATCGAAACATTAACCCTTCCGGTGACGTCCCAACGTACTCCCGAGAAACGACTTAAAAGGTAAGACCTGAGGGTACCCTTTATTATATTTTATTTTGACGTCCTGGAAACGACATGCTCGGTTGGATGTGGAATACGTCCAACCGGGTATGCGAAGTGCTACATTGAAAACGGTCAAATTCTTTGGTCACATACTTATTATTCCGCATTTATTTCGTATTATTAGTCTTTTATTATTTCGTATTTAATTTTCGTTTATTGTTGTTTTATTGTTCCACATTTCTTTTGTGCTTTTTATCTTTCTTGTTATTTCGTGTGTTTGTCTCTTCGTTTATTTATGGTTACATGCATTATCGTATGTTATGTCTGTCTACATTGGGTCAATGATTGCGTGTTATCCCTTGCGGTATATCAGATGGAAACCCAGACGTAAATTCCATAGCCGAATCCGAATGGACGGTAGTGCGGTCTGTACTTGGGATACAACTCCACGTACCACTCGGGAAACACTCGCATAAGCCTGATTAACTTCCTTTTATTTGCTATTTATTCATTGACGTTTTTCCGCATTTGATTATTTATTATTTTCATTTCCGCATCTTGTACTCTTTAATGTAATATGCTTCCATTGTTTCTATTAATGTTTATGGGTATGCAAATTCGTATGTCATTTCAATTATTTTGCATGTGTTGCATGAGGCTTGGTTATACTATTGCATAAATCATTTCATTACAAGTGGCATAAGTAAGGGACCATTCCGAACCCAACGATTTGAGGTCTTCCCTTGCGAGGGGTGAGTGCGGCCTTAAATCTTTGTCCCGATTCACACCGGGTGGCGACTCCATGTTATTTTGTACTCCCAACTAGGCCGCGAGCCTAGAACAGCGTCGTCAAGTTCTGTGTCCTACACCCAGTAGATCCTTATTCCTAGAATAAAGGTTGCCTATCCCAAGTTTTTTTATGGAGAATTTGAATGAAAGACAAGCTTTCACTGATTGTTGAATGGGAATGTCATTGCTAACAAGAAAAACATCATCATCGTATAAGACAATCATTGTCAGTGCGCTCCCACTAACCTTCTTATATACACAAGAATCATCTTTGTTTTGAATGAAACCATACTGTAATATAATCTCATCAAAACGTTGGTTCCAAGAACGTGATGCTTGCTTACAAATTTTGTTTACTTGTTTTGGCATGACAAAACCGTCAGGGTATTGTATATAAACATCCTCCAAAAGGTTTATGTTAAGGAAAACGGTTTTGATGTCCATTTTCCATATTTCATAATCGATATATGCAGCATTGGCAAGCATTATTCGAATGGATTTAATTATGGCAACGGGTAAAAGGTTTCGTCGTAATCAACACCATGTTGATTACGATACCCTTTCACTACAAGCCTTGCTTTGTACGTTTATATGTTGCCATCCATGTCTGTCTTCACCATGAAGACCCATTTGCTACCAATAGGCACAATGCCTTCTGATACATCAACCAGTGTCCAAACTTGGTTTGTATATATGGAATCCATTTCGGACTCATGACATCTTGCCATAAATCAGAGTCAATACCTTGTATCGCTTCCTCATACGTAGCCGGTTTGTTATCCTCAATAAGATTAATATCTACATGAGGTGAGATCAGAAACTCATACCTCTAAGGTTATTTTCTGACTCTCTCTGACCTACGCGGTTCTTGTGTATTAGAAGGTTGTGCAACAGTCTCATCCCTGATGAACTATTCGTGTTCAGTGAGGAGATCAGTGCCAGGAACAGTATCACTCTGATTTTCATCGAGTTATACTTTCCTCCCACTTACCACTGTATTTAGGAATTCCTCTAAGGAAAACCGCATGGAGAGCAACAAATATTTTGTTCTCTTATGGGTTGTGGAAATAATATCATTTGGTTTCCCTAGGATAACCAATTACAAATAGGCACTTATCCGATTTGGGATTTAGTTTGGTACCATCCAAACGTTTAATATATGCCCAGCATCCCTAAATCTTCAGGAATGAGAAACCCGGTTTCTATCCTGTCCATATTTCATATGGAGTCTGTCCAACAGATTTTGACAGAACCTTAATCAAAATAAGTATTGCACTGTTCAATGCGTATCCATAGAAGGAAATTGGTAGCTCAGTGCAACTCATTATTGACCTTACCATGTCCAAAAAAATTCGGTTTCTCCGTTCGGACACACCACTCAATTGAGGTGTTTCGGGAGGAGTCCACTATTAAAGAATACTATAATTTTTCAAGTAATCGAGAAACTTATTGCTCAAGTATTTTCCACTACGGTCCAACCGTGATGTTTTAATACTTTTGCTGGTATGTTTTTCTACTTCGCGTCGAAACTCTTTGAATTTATCAAATGTTTCCAACATGTGTTTCATATGACACACATAACCATAATGTGATGCAACATCCGTACAGGTTACGAAGTATTGATATCCACCTCTAGCCTGGCTAGACATGGGCCCACATAAGTCACCATGAACGAGGGCTAACAGCTCGGTGGCACGTACACCCTTACCACTAAAAGGTGTTTTAGGCACTTTCCCTAATAAATAAGATTGCCAGACATCATATAAATTAGGATCAAATCCATCCAAGTATCTACTCTTCCGAAGAGTGGATATACGAGTCTTGTCAATGTGTCCCAGACATCAATGCCACAAATAAGTCTCATCCGTGTTACTTAGTTTGAGCCTTTTGTTTGTCATGTTATATGTTTGAGATTCATTTATATTCAAAATATAAAGACTGTTATTAACATCTACCGTACATATCAAAATGTTATCTTTATATATAAAACACCTAGTGTTCTAAAATACAAAGGTACACCCGCAACAGGTTAAACAAAATGCAGAGAAGATGTTCCTTAGTCAAACTAGGTACAAAATAACAGTCACCTAATGTAATTACATGCCCCTCGGGCAGATACAAAACATAGGTCCCAACGGCCAAAATAGCGACTATTGTCCCGTTTCCGCCTCTTAGGTTGATCTCGCCTGAAGCCAGTATCCTGCTAATCAATAGATCCTGCACACCAGTACATATATGAGTACCACATCCAGAATCAAAAATCCAGTTTTTAAAACCAGTAGTGGACATGTTTATACCAAACATACCTGAAGCCGGAGCCTTGCCCGTCTTCACTTCCTCCAACTTTGCCTTGTACTCATGGCAGTCACGCTTCCAGTGACCCTGTTTGCCACAATGTAGGCATACGTCTTGGGATATGTCCTTAGTCTTCCTAGAAGACTGTGATGATTTAGCCTTGCCATTTTTCTTCCTTTTCTTCACACCCACAGAAGCCTTTGGCCAAGCCTTGGCCATCTGGGATGTCGATGTAAGGTGCACCTCGTGCTTCTTTCCCTTTAGAAGCTCTGGATCTACCTCTTTTAGCATCGCCATTAACTCTCCAAGAGTTTTCTCTTTGTTCATCATATTATAGTTTATGAAGAACTCGCCCCAGCAGTCGGGCAAAGACTGTAAGATCAAATCTATAGAAGTCTCGGCCTCGAAGGTTATGCCCAGCTGACCTAGTTGTTTGATGTCAGTAATCATCTGTGACACATAGTGCTCGACAGACGTACCCTCTGACATACACGAGCGAAAGAGCTTCTTGTGCAATTCGTGCTTCTGAGATCTAAGATTAGATCTGTGAAGATCCTTCAATTTCAACATCATATTATAAGGATCCAATCATTTGTTCTGATGACGAAATTGAGGAGTCATTGCGGCAAGGATGACAGATTGAGCACTAAAGTTATCATCACGATGAGTCTTCCAAAGCTCATGCTCTACTATTTGCTCAACTCTAGGCTCAGGCCCGAGAGGTTTCTCTATGACATAGAGTAACTTCTCGGCTCCCAGGACTATCCTGAGATTCATCTCTTAATTTGGAAAATTGGAGCCGTTAAATACATTCTCACCCATGATTATGTCTCTAACGCTAATCTTTCCAGCCATCTCGGTTGCAATAGTCCAACTATTCAATCAACGATTTTGGGAACACTCAAAATGTAATGGTTACTATAGTCCAATTATATAACCAACTACAAGTGGAGTAGTGTCTTGTACAGTCTAACTGTTCAAAGAAAGCAATATTCAATATTAGTCCAACTAATATATGGTTTATGGTTTTTCGAGATGGTCGGTAGCAGGGTTTTTCTCCATTGACTTGGGCTAAGTACAGTACGACATTCTTTTCTAGATTTATGCCACAAAGTGTTAGAGATACCAGAGCTCGAGAGTTTGAGTAATTAGTTTAATGGGATCAGATGACGGTTTCTCAGTATGATATACAGTTTACCCGATTATCTCAGTAGACCCCATATTTGGTTAGTGATTAGTGGTAAATGTATCACTATTTCTCACTCATTTGACCTAATATTTTGTATAGTTTCTTGCGTTTTGTGAATATTTTGATGTTTTTTGTGTTATTTTATAGATAAATAAAGTTTCAGGACTCTCTGGAATCAAATCAGGGCCAAAACAATAAAAAACGGATAAAAAGGGCAAAACTTTTATTTGGGCACTAGCGCCAGAGTCTGCTAACGTGCATCGGGACACATGGACCAATCAGAGAAGTTTTTCTAAAACGCGCCATCTGGTAACGTGCGCCGAATCTGCTAACGTGCGCCTGCCACGTGTCAACATCACAACAAATCATGCTAACGTACGCAAGACACATGTCACTATCATATGCTGCAGACAATCATCATCACCATGTCATCAATGACTTCAACACAATAATTCAGTCAGCGATATGTCAACACAATTATTGAGATAATCATTCAGCCTGCCACATGTCACCATCTTCGCAACCCGCATGCCATGTGTCCTTCATCAATGGAGCGTCGCGACGCAAGAACAATCTTGCGAGCCACGACGCGCGAAGCAAATTATTTCTATAAATATAGGCCGGAATTTCATAATTGAATTCATACCTTCTTCTATGTAATTCCTTAAGAATACTAAGAAGATTGTATCTTGTTTGTTTATTTACTGCTTTCAGTAATTAATTTTCGCATTTGCACTTTCTTTTCTTTACTTTTCAGTCTTTACTTTCTGCAATTTACTTTTACGCACATTACTTTTCTTTCTTTACTTTTTCAGTTTTTACTTTTCAGTAATGAGGAGGTAACTCCCCCTACTGGGGTAAAAGATAAAGTTTTTATTACTAATATTTAGATTAATCTCCCTTAATTATAATATATAAACTATTTAAAACCTGACTTAATGAGGATACCGCCTTATGGTCGGTTGGACTTAATTTATAAATTGGTTTTAACCTGAGTAAGCTTGGATACCGCCTATATGGCAGATTGGTAATTAATTATAAATTTGACTTAATCAGGTTACCGCATATATGGCTGGTTGGTAAAATCACGCAAAGTTAATATATTATAATAAGGGAGATATCTAAAATAATAGTGATAAAAGTGGATCCTTTAACTTTAGCATTTTCTTTTATTGTACTTTTACATTTTTAAATTTCCAGCATTTACTTTTCATCATTTACTTTCAGCATTTACTTTATTTACTTTCCAGCATTTACTTTATTTCTTTTATTTTCCTTAAGCTTTTATTAGCCGTAAATATGTGTCGTAGCTAAACCCGTTATCTGGGGTTGTGAAGAATTCCAATATCACCGGTTTATAAGGGGTTATTTTATAGTTTGGGTAATATAAAGGTTTATTTATTAAGTCTTAAGCTTAATGCTTCTTGTTAACTGGCCATTAATAAGATTGATTTGGTAAACTTAAAATAAACTTGACAAATGAATTTTAGGTGTCAGCCATTAACTTAATAGCCCACGATCTCCTTGAGGATATATAACTCTTTACTAGATTTCCTTACAGGATAGACATATACATGTCGGGCGGGGGTAGCCACAATTGGAATTTAATCTTAATGAATTCAGGTAACTTGGTTGACATAGACATATGATTAATTGGGTTACACTGGGTATTTGCATCTGACCATCGACATAGGCTTTTGCATAATTTCGTGTTCCAGGTTAGTAAACCAATATATTACACAAACATGAAATAACCGCTTCATCTTAAAAAAAAAAAGATATTGGAATGATTCACAACCCTGAATAGTTTAATAATATTGAATTTTCCTTAATCTACTTTCACGATGTTTCTTTTACTTGTTTTAAATTAAAGTCACCACCCAATCAATCAATTAAATACTCGTAAAAATTTAGCTTCATAAATTAATAGCTTAGGTATTAAGTCCTCGTGGGATCGATACTTTTTATACTACTTGAACGATACGTGCGCTTACGTTATACGCGTGTGATTATGTACCGATCAAGTTTTTGACGCCATTACCGGGGACTTATTTATCTTTCACTATTAGTTTTGGAGTTAGATACCTTTACTTGTATATAATTTTCTTTTACTTATTATTTTTTTTTCTTGTGTTTCAGGTTCTCAGAAACTACATGAGACGAACCAGAAGCTTTGAAATCCGACCCCTTGACCCAGAAATTGAAAGAACCATCAGAAAGTTGAGAAGGGAAAGACGAGAAGGCCAAGAAGCATTAATCAACATAGAATCTGAACCTTTGGAGGTTGCACCACCAATTCCCATTCGAGACCGAACTATTCCGGTGGTTGACAGCTTCATTTCCTGTATTGTACTTCCTCCCTTACCAGTAAATGCGTGTGACATCAAAACATGCATTCAGATGATACAGCAGTCAGTTCAGTTTGGGGGGAATGCAACTGAAGATCCTAATGCCCACATCAGCAACATCCTGGAAGTTTACAGCACTTTCAACTACAACCGAGCAGCTGAAGAAGCAATGAAACTGCGTGTTTTTCCATATTCCTTGAAAGACATAGCTAAAGCGTGGCTACATTCACTGCCAGAAGGTTCCATCACAACTTTGGAACACTATAGCCACCAAATTCCTTGCAAAGTACTTTCCACCAGCTAGAACTGCAAAACTGAGGAATGACATCACATCATTTTTACAACATGACTCAGAATCCCTCTGCGAAGCTTGGGAAAGGTACAAATATTTACTCCAAAAATGTCATCACCATGAGATTGCAAAATGGCTACAAGTCCAGACCTTCTATAATGGACTTTCTGGAATAATGAGAACCATAATTGATGCTGCTGCTGGATGAGCTTTAATGGAAAAAGGAGAAGATCAGACCTGGGACCTAATTGAAGAAATGGCCAACAATAATTCCTTGTGGTCAATAGAAAGGTGCATGATCCAAAGAATTGCTGGAATTTATGAAGTTGGAGCTAACACAGCATTGAATGCCAAGCTGGATCAGATATGCAAATTCATGGAAACTCTTAGCATGCAAGGCAATGCTGGATCCACAAGTTCACCATATGGAGGAGTATCAGAGACAAACCAATATGAAGAGATAGTAAATTCTGTCAATATTTTAACAGACAGGGGAACAATCCATATTCCAACACCTACAACCCAGGGTGAAGGAATCATCCCAATTTCGCATGGAGCAACAATTCAGGGCAAAAGAACTATCCACCACCCGAATTCCAACAGCAAAACAAAGGCCATGAGCATGAAAATAAACCAGGATTAGCAGAAGTGCTAGCTCGGTTAAAAAAATATGATGCTATATTTCAGAGCCAATCTGCTTCCATTAAAGCACTGGAGAATCAAATTGGACAAATGGCCAATGCTCAGAGTTACAGACCGCCAGATAACCTTCCTAGCAACACAGAACCAAATCCAAGGAATCGAGGGAAGGAGCAATGTCAAGTCATTACCTTGAAAAGCGGTACTAAGATCGACAAAGATGTTGGAATCAAGGCATCCATTAAAGAAGTTCCAAAAGTTGCAGTTCCAAATATGGAGGAAAAAAAGCAAAGGAAAAAGAGTAAAAAAGAATCACTCTACCTCCACCTTTTCCACAACGTCTCCAGAAAAACAAACTGGATAAGCAGTTTGCTCGTTTCCTGGAGGTATTCAAAAAGATGCATATCAACATCTCATTTGCAGAAGCGTTGGAAAAATGCCCAGTTATGTCAAATTCATGAAAGATATCCTTTCACGAAAATAGAGATTATGAGACTACGAGATGTTAGTGTCCTAGACATGCCCAAGGTCTCTAAACATGATATGTGTGTGAATAAATCAAATGGAGTTGCGGAAATACTCACTTTGATCGGATGATAAAAATTAAAAATTTTCTTTGAAGATGAAGCTCCAAGCTTTGCATTTGAGTTCCAAACTCATGGGTGAGTTTCCCTATCACCTTTCTTTGACTCCCAAAGTGCTAGCTTTGTCCAAAAATTGAAACAAAATTTTCTCTCCAGGAGAAAGGAAGAATCGACAATGAGAGTGGTGAGGGAGAGAGTGAATAGTTGCTTTCAAAAAGTGTGTATGTTGTGTGTTAAAAGTTGTAATAAATACTAGCCAACTACATCCATCACTAATAGTGACATGTGATGTAAGTTATGGGCCCCACCCATTTATGAATTCCAAATTCAAGTTGGCTTTCACAACACACTTTGGGCCCAGTTTGTTTAATCTGACTAATCTAATTTTCCGTCGTTAAATAATTAAATCCAATTTAATTAAATAATAATGCCTCACAAAATTATTAAGAAAGTCGCTTATGAATTAATTCAAAATTAGTTCATTCGCTTGAATTAAAACCACTTTTAATTCCGTATTGAAATCAAATTTCAATTAATATATCCAATATATTAAAAATAAATAAATTGAATAGTAAAATCTAATTTAACAATTAAATTTACTTTGTCGATTAATTCCAAATTAATCGCGTTCTCTCTTCTAGACGAATTTAATCCCAAATAAAATTCTTGCCGCAATTAATCCCAAATTAATTCTTTCTCTCATAATTAATCTTAGATTAATTCTTGCGGTAATTAATCCCATATTAATTTTCTCTCTCAGAATTAATCCCAGATTAATTCTGTTCGAGTCAAATGTCATTGGTGAATCTTTGGGAAGCGACCAAAGAGATCCCTGGATATGTTGGCAGTAAATACGATCATCGGACTATCCGAACACGTGCGTACCCGGTACCACGTTCTCACCGATTTATAAGACATGGTTGGCTTCTAGCAAAGCACCATGCCTACTGTAGGCACTGCATTTTTGCATGTAAGTCTCTATGATGAGTCTCATTTAGAGGCACTACCTTTTAAGTCGTGGAAGTCGCGGGAAACGGACATCGGAAGGGAAAAGTCAGAAATCGGTATTTTGTTGGATTTTAGTTCGCTTGTTTCGCTTCGGGTTCGCTTGTAGGACCTTTGTTTTAAAATACATTCTTAGCCCAAACCCCACCAAACCCATCTCACCCAAGCCCAATCCAAGAATAATTAAAACATCTAAAATAAATATCACAAATTAAATTAAATTAAATTAAAACCAATTAAATTGAAATTAAATTAAATTAAAACCAATTAAATTGAAATTAAATTAAATTAAAATCTAATTAAATTAAATTCCTAAATTAAATAAATCACTTCCTAAATTAAACTAAATCAAATCAAATTAAAATAAAATCCAAATAATCACCTACCTAATTAACAAATTAAATGCCTAAATAAAACAAATATCATGCCTAATTAAAGTCAATCAAATATATAACCTTCCTAAACAAACAAATCATGTCCCCAATTAACTTGATTTCTTTCCTTTTGAAAAGCCATGCAAACCCTAACCCTAATACCCAACTATAAAAATAACACAAATCCAACCCTAAATCTCCCTAGAGACCCACGGCAATCAAAATAATAAAAAGTCTAACTCATCTCTATCATCGCAAGCCAACTGCCCTTCACGCATCAGCCTGCCCACAAGCCACAGCCACCATCATCCTTTCAACGCCACCAGCCCCTCAACCTTCACACAACTCACATAAGCCCTTCACTGCCTCACTCCATAAGCACACAACTCACGTAAGCCCTTCACTACTTCACGCCATAAGACCCCTTCAACAGCCCCTCAACCTTTACACAACTCACGCAAACCCTTCACTGTTTCACGCACACAACTTATAAGACCCCCTTTAACAGCCCCTCAACCTTCACACAGCTCATAAGACCCCCTTCTTCAAGCCCCCCAGTCACGTTACTAGCCCCACAACAACACAATAGCCACTTACCATTCACTGCCTGAAACCTTACCCTAAACACCGCCCTCACTGCTCAAATAACCGCACCATAAACCCCCCAAAACTGCTGCATATCACAGCCCTCACTGCACTAAAAATAGTCCTAAAATACCACAAAACAGCCCCCTGTGACCCAAAAAAAAATCATAAAAACAGTCCCTATTACCGCAAGAACAGTGACCAGAAAAGTATAGCAAAAACAGCAGTAAAACAGTGGCGAAATGGAATGAAAACAGTAGCTTGAGCAGCGAAATAGAGAGGAAAGACGCAAACCAGTGAACCAGAAAAGTTGCGGAGCTTTAACCCTTCCGATCACCGTGAAACACGAATCCGAGAGTCGACGAAAAAGGTTAGACCTGAGGGCACTTTTCACATCCACTTTTATTCATATTTTTACTGTTTATTGAATCTTATTTACATGACTATTGTGGAGTGATGCATGTCGTGGCCCTTGAATAGATAGAAAATACATGTATTGTGAAATGGTGTATGTTGTGGCCCTTGAATAAAACAGGAAATGTGTCGCCTCTTGTGGTATATAGGATGGAAACCCGGACATAAATTTCATAGCCGATTCCGAATGGACGGTAGTATGATCTATACTCGGGATACAACTCCACGTACCACTTGAGTATACATCACATATTTTATTTCATGTTATCTTGATTTTTTTATTATCGTTATTTAATTTCTGCATGTTATTTGTCTATGTAATAATGTGATGCGCATGGGCTTAGTAAGTTGGATTAAAGGTCCTCCATTTCGAGAGGTTAAAATCCCTTACCACGATGCTTCGCCACGCTGGATGATGTATATTCGATTGAATGTAAGATGTGTTCAATCGGGTATACGAAGTCCGATATTGTTGTCTTTATTTTTATATGCATTATGTTATTAGCGCATGGGCTTAGTAAGTTG
Organism: Zanthoxylum bungeanum; assembly: GCA_019454045.1. Classification (NCBI taxonomy): domain Eukaryota; kingdom Viridiplantae; phylum Streptophyta; class Magnoliopsida; order Sapindales; family Rutaceae; genus Zanthoxylum; species Zanthoxylum bungeanum. The sequence goes on along the minus strand of SKCR01051148.1, from coordinate 13,022 downwards.
GATTAAAGGTTCTCCATTTCGAGGGGTTAAAATCCTTTACCACGATGCTTCGCCGTGCCGGATGACGTATATTCGGTTGAATGTAAGATGCGTTCAATCGGGTATACAAAGTCCGATACTGTTGTCTTTATTTTTATATGCATTATGTTATTAGCGTTTGGGCGTAGTAAGTTGGATTAAAGGTCCTTCATTTCGAGGGGTTAAAATCCTTTACCACGATTCTTCACCGCGCCAGATGACGTATAGTCGGTTGAATGTAAGATGTGTTCGATCGGGTATACAAAGTCCGATATTGTTGTCTTTATGTTTATATGCATTATGTCATTAGCGCATGGGCTTAGTAAGTTAGATTAAAGGTCCTCTGTGTCGAGGGGTTAAAATCCTTTACCACGATGCTTTGCCGCGCCTTTTAGCCTGTTATTATTTATTAGGTGTCATCTATTCATCCGTTCACGTATGTGTCATGTTGTTTACTGCATTTTGGAGGTCACTACTGTAGCCCCGTTCGAACTCGTTTCAGAACGCCGCACGAACGCATGTTTTCTGTCTCAGTTCGTTCGAACGCGTTTACGAACCCTACTCAAACACAAACCTTCTGTTTATAGTTCGAACGCGGCTACGAACGCTGCACGAATGCCCACGGTAAATAGGCCCTCTTCCATCACATCTCATGCATGGTTACTCGTTTTGTCATTTACCTTTTTGATTGTTCATGTTCTCACAGTAGTCATTTATTGTGTTCACAAGATCACATGTTCGTTTCCATGATGCATGTTTACACGGTAGTTATCTACTTATGCTTCTGCATTCACCTATTTAACATGTCCATGAAGTTGTATGCTTGCCGTATTTCAATTTATCTTTATGCATGCAAATTGGGACATAGATTATATGCAAATATGTTATATGCAAATTTGGACATAGGTTATATGCAAACTTAGATATGAGCCTTGTTCTTATGCATGCGAACTAATGAGTAAATTATCCTTGGAAATAATTGTTGCTTAGGCTTGGTTAAATTATTGCACAAATCATTTCATTACAAGTGGCATAAGTAAGGGACCATTCCGAACCCAACGGTTTGAGGTCTTCCCTTGCGAGGGGTGAGTGCAGCCTTAAATCTTTGTCCCGGTTCACACCGGATGGCGACTCCATTATCCTCTGGTTTAGTCCCCCGCGGGCTACACCGTACTCCTAACCGGGCCGCGAGCCCGGAACAGCATGCGTCGCCCAGTTTCTGTGTCCCACAGTCTGGCGAATCCACTGGGGATAGAGAATCGACCCCGAAATAATATCTTGTAATATTATGATTTGTGCTTTAATTAACCGTGTCTACTGTGGGTTAAAATGGGTTTAATCAAAGGCACTTTTAAGGCCGGGTAATGGTTTGGTGTCTTCCTTCATTCACTACCTTTCTATAAGGAAAAGCTGTGAAGGCACCTAGATAATCATTTACTTGTAGCCTATTGTGATGGACTAATTTGGAAGACTCATTGTTTATTCCTGTCACCAAGCGATAAGAGCCTAAGAGGCTAGGGTACTTAAGAGAGCCTCGCTCCACCCTCCCTATGGGGAATTTACAACGAGAAATCCATCTGACAATCAGTCACACACCATAACTCGTTGGCACGTACTGTAAGGTATAAAAAAAGTGTGTTCACTTGGTCGCTCGAACCCTTGAGTGGGGAGACCTAGTTGTGGGTAATCCTTCGCCAGCGAGAGTCTTTGTCTACACTCCTGCAAACCCACACGTAGACCTGGGTTGTACGGCCTAGGGAAACTATTTCCTTGTGCTTGTGGACCATCCTCATTTGGATGCAGTTGGACTTCTTGCCAGAAATGCGAACTTGTTGGGCCATTTAAACTGGGACGAGTTCGTATCCTATGAAAATTAGGCCAAAATCTTCTGAAATGTTGATGGGCCACTCTATAGAAATTATTTCTGTATGCTTGTGTTTGGGAACATTGTTGTTTGGATTCATTTGGACCTTTTGTCATGAGGTATGGGCTTGTTGGGCCATTTAAACTGGGACAAGAACGTATCTTATGATGATTGGACCAAAAGCTTCTAAAACGCCGATGGGCCATTATATGTTTGTGTTTCGGAACACTATCATTTGGATACGGTTGGACTTCTTGCCATGAGATGTGAATTTGTTGGGCCATTTAAACTGGGACGAGTTCACTCATGTGACAGTTATCCCAAAAGCTTCTAAAATGATGATGGGCCGATTTGTGTGAAAATCTTAATGAGTTGATATATTCCTTGTATCGCACGCATCTCATTCATCTCATGCATACATATATCCTGTTAACACCCTCTATGTCTATAAAAGACATCATATATTCCTGTTGGGTTAGGAAAGAAGGAAGACTCACTAAAAGACCGGTAACAGATATGAGTACATATGATAGCGAGGTATCCCGGATAGATCAGTTGGAAAACGGTCTCGCCAAAATTACTAAACAGTTGCAAGCCTTGACTACTGCTGTGGCTGGTATGGTTGTACCCCGTGTTGGGGGGAATTCCGAGAATGTGAGGTGCGAGGAGCCTCTGAATGGGTTGGGGGATGACATCCCCGCTTTTGATGATGACATGGCAGAGTATGCAACAGGCAAAATGATTGAGTCTCAGGCAGAATTTCAGAAGCTTCGGGATCAGGTTGAAACAATTACCCGCAAAATGAGGGGTAACATGAAGAGTTGTTAGATTATGAAGCAATGACTTTTGAATAACAGCTGCTAGCTCAGTTTAAAATGCCTGATATGGCCAAGTTCAATGGGAATGGGGACCCGAGGGTCCACCTCCGACAATATTTGTCAATTATGAGTTCAGTGGGCCTGACACAGAGCCAAGTTCAGAAGATGTTTGGGATGTCACTTGAGGGGGCACCCGTAGTGTGGTACCATAGCCTTGAAAGAAAGGTTAATGAGGATTGGAGGGAATTGTAGATGCATTTCTGAAACAATATGTTGCAGACTTGGAGATTGATTTGTCACTCCGTGATTTGGAGAACACTAAGCAAAAGCAGGAAGAAAGCTTCAAGGAGTATGTAGACCACTGGAGAAGCCAGCTTCTGAAAATGCAGACTCGGCCTTCGGGGAAGGGCCAAATAAAGATGATCATCAAAGGTACCAAGCCTTCCATCTATGGCAAGTTGAAGAGGATGACCTCCATGATTGCAGATTTCCGACAGCTGAGGGAGACTGTCATGGACATCGAAGAAGAAGAAGCGAAGAACAGAAAGTTCTATGGCTTGAATAGAAAGACTTTTGTGGGACATTCTGAGACCAAGCCCACTACTACCGAGGTTGCTGCCATTAGAAACAGGCAATTCTCCAACCTTGGTAGACCTTTGTCGAAGGTATTTGAAAAGCTGAAAATGTAAGGACTTCTAAAACCTTTGGAACCTAGGCCATTTCCGAACCCTGTACCACCGTACCTCAATCTAAACCAGTATTGTTACTTCCATCAAGAAAAATGCCATGACACCGACAACTGTACCCGCCTTAAGCATGAGGTCCAAAACCTCATTGACTCCCATAAAATACCCAATCCAGAAAAAGAACAACCTAACACATACAGAAATCCCTTGCCTAATTACCACTCCATTCCACCACCCACCTACATGATCAACTCCGGCCTACCCGAAAATTTTGTCCTCCAAACTCTCAACCACCAGGCTTCTTGCATTGAGATAAATGATAACAGTAGTAAAAAACCATAGGTCAAGGAAGAAGGCAATGTTGCGAATGATGAAGTTATTCCTCTTAGTTTATTTGATCCTGCATTTTTAATATAGACATTGATTTAGTCTACATGTTCGAACCATTTTCTTAAATGATAATAAAGACGTTCATTTCACTGAATCTCTTCCGCCATATGAGTATATTTGAGAAAAGCATTCAACCTTGGTATTGTGAAATTCAGTGATGTTTAGAACACGGGGAATCCTCGGAATAAGCAAGCAGAAGAGATAAGATAGCCATTCAGAAATTGGGAAATGGGGGCAGTGAAAATATCAGACTTGGAAGGGAATTAGTTCACCGAGCCGATCAACGTAGACAGATTAAAGCAGTGGCTTGCCTGAGGAAAAGAAGACTGAGCAGTCACCAAGAGAATTGGCAGAAGACCTAACCCGACGGGATAGGAACATTCATGCATGCATACACGTAACACATTTTGCATCCTTTTGTGTTTGTTTTGTTTTGTGTTCACAGGTTTTGAAGAAGAAAAGAGAAAGCGGTAAAGAACAAGCTAATCAGAAACGGTGAAAATCACAGTATCGGATTCGGGTAATAATCCCGGGGTTGAGGCCCATTTGAGTTTGAGTTTTGGGTATGGCACTCTGGGGGCGAGGCCCACGTCATTATCAGTAGCTTGGGGATGAGTCCCAGGGTTGAGGCCCATATCAGTATCAGTCTGGGGGCGAGGCCCACCTCAGTACCAGTTTGGGGGGCGAGGCCCCACATCAGTATCAGTTTTGGGGCGAGGCCCACATCAGTTTGAGGGGATAAGCCCACATTTAGTACAATTCAGGAACAAAGCCCACATTCAGCTCAGATCGGGGATAAAGCCCACATTCAGTACAGTTCAGGAACAAAACCCACAATCAGCTCAGATCGGGGATAAAACCCACATTCAGTACAGTTCGGGGATAAAGCCCACATTCAACACAATCAGGAACAAAGCCCACATTCAACACAGTCAGGGGAATAAAGCCCTATCTTGACACAGTTCGGGAATAAAGCCCACTTTCAAAGCAGTTCGGGAACAAGGCCCAGGGGAAAAAAGCTCTATCTTAACACAGTTCGGGAACAAGGCCCAAGGGAATAAAGCTCTATCTTGACACAGTTCGGGAATACAGCCCAGGGGAATAAAGCTCTATCTTAACACAGTTCCGGAACAAGGCCCAAGGGAATAAAGCTCTATCTTAATATAGCTCGGGAACAAAGCCTAGGGGAATAAAGCCCACTTTCAAAGCAGTTCGGGAACAAGGCCCAAGGGAATAAAGCTATATCTTAACACAGTTTGGGAATAAGGCCCAAGGGAATAAAGCTCTATCTTGACACAGTTCGGGAATACAGCCCATGGGAATAAAGCTCTATCTTAACACAGTTCGGGAACAAGGCCCAAGGGAATAAAGCTCTATCTTAACATAGCTCGGGAACAAAGCCTAGGGGAATAAAACCCACTTTCAAAGTAGTTAGGGAAAAAGACCATGGGAAATAAAGCCATATCTCTACACAGTTTGGGAAGAAAGCCTAGAGGAATAAAGCCCACTTTCAAAACAGCTAGGGAATAAAGCCCAGGGGAATAAAGCTCTCTCTCAACGCAATTCGGGAACAAAGCTCAAAGATCAAAGAGGATAACAAGTAAGTTAAACAACAGCTGGCGAGCAAGGTAAGTAAAAAAATGCATGCATAACTTTGATAGGATTGTCATTGTCACACACTGCACAAGTCCCATCAAAGTGGGGGCGACTGTAGGCACTGCATTTTTGCATGTAAGTCCCTATGATGAGTCTCATTTAGAGGCACTACCTTCTAATCGCGGAAGTCGCGGGAAACGGACGTCGGAAGGGAAAAGTCAGAAATCGGTATTTTGTTGGATTTTAGTTCGCTTGTTTAGCTTCGGGTTCGCTTGTTGGACCTTTGTTTTAAAATACATTCTTAGCCCAAACCCCACCAAGCCCATCTCACCCAAGCCCAATCCAAGAATAATTAAAACATCTAAAATAAATATCACAAATTAAATTAAAACCAATTAAATTGAAATTAAAATCTAATTAAATTAAATTCCTAAATTAAATAAATTACTTCCTAAATTAAACTAAATCAAATCCAAATTAAAATAAAATACAAATAATCACCTACCTAATTAACAAATTAAATTCCTAAATTAAACTAAATCAAATCCAAATTAAAATAAAATACAAATAATCACCTACCTAATTAACAAATTAAATGCCTAAATAAAACAAATATCATGCCTAATTAAAGTCAATCAAATATATAACCTTCCAAAACAAACAAATCATGTCCCCAATTAACTTGATTTCTTTCCTTTTGAAAAGCCATGCAAACCCTAACCCTAATACCCAACTATAAAAATAACACAAAACCAACCATAAATCCCCCTAGAGACTCATGGCAATCAAAATAATAAACCCTAAAGTCTAACTCATCTCTATCATCGCAAGCCAACTGCCATTCACGCATCAGCCTGCCCACAAGCCACATCCATCATCATCATTTCAACGCCACCAGCCCCTCAACCATCACACAACTCACGTAAGCCCTTCACTGCCTCACTCCATAAGCACACAACTCACGTAAGCCCTTCACTACTTCACGCCATAAGACCCCTTCAACAGCCCCTCAAACTTTACACAACTCACGCAAGCCCTTCATTGCTTCACGCACACAGCTCATAGGACCCCCTTTAACAGCCCCTCAACCTTCACACAGCTCATAAGACCCCATTCTTCAAGCCCCCCAGTCACGTTACTAGCCCCACAACAACACAATAGCCACTTACCCCTCACTGCCCAGTTTAGCCATTTATTCACTGCCTGAAACCGCACCTTAAACACCCCCCTCACTGCTCAAATAACCGCATCATAAACCTCCCAAAAATGCCACATATCACAGCCCTCACTGCACTAAAAACAGTCCTAAAATACCACAAAACATCCCCCATGTGACCCCCAAAAAAATCGCAAAAACAGTCTCTATTACCGCAAGAACAGTGACCAGAAAAGTACAGCAAAAACAGCAGCAAAACAGTGGCGAAATGGAATGAAAACAGTATCTTGAGCAGCGAAACAGCGAGAAAAGATGCAAACCAGTGAACCGGAAAAGTTGCGGAGCTTTAACCCTTCCGATCACCGTGAAACGCGAATCCGAGAATTGACGAAAAAGTTTAGACCTGAGGGCACTTTTCACATCCACTTTTATTCGTATTTTTACTGTTTTTTGAATCTTATTTACATGATTATTGTGGAGTGATGCATGTTGTGGCCCTTGAATAGTTAGAAAATGCATGTATTGTGAAATGGTGTATGTTGTGGCCCTTGAATAAAACGGGAAATGTGTCACCTCTTGTGGTATATGAGATGGAAACCCGGACATAAATTTCATAGCCGATTCCAAATGGACGGTAGTATGATCTGTACTCGGGATACAACTCCACGTACCACTTGAGTATATGTCACATATTTTATTTCATGTTATCTTGATTTGTTTATAATCGTTATTTAATTTCTGCATGTTATTTGTCTATGTAATAATGTGATGCGCATGGGCTTAGTAAGTCGGATTAAAGGTCCTCCATTTCGAGAGGTTAAAATCCTTTACCACAATGCTTCGCCGTGCCAGATGATGTATATTCGGTTGAATGTAAGATGTGTTCAATCGGGTATACAAAGTTCGATATTGTTGTCTTTATTTTTATATGCATTATGTCATTAGCGCATTGGCTTAGTAAGGTGGATTAAAGGTCCTCTATGTCGAGGGGTTAAAATTTTTTACCACGATGCTTTGTCGCGCCTTTTAGCCAGTTATTATTTATTAGGTGTCATCTATTCATCCGTTCATGTATGTGTCATGTTGTTTACTACATTTTGGAGGTCACTACAGTAACCCCGTTCGAACGTGTTTCAGAACGCCGCACGAACGCATGTTTTCTGTCTCAGTTCGTTCGAATGTGTTTACGAACGCTACGCGAATGTGAACCTTCTATTTACCGTTCGAACGCGGCTACGAACGCCGCACGAACGCCCACGGTAAACAGGCCCTCTTCCATCACATCTCATGCATGGTTACTCGTTTTGTGATTTACCTTTTTGATTGTTCATGTTCTCGCAGTTAGTCATTTATTGTGTTCACAAGATCACATGTTCTTTTCCATGATGCATGTTTACACGGTAGTTATCTACTTATGCTTCTGCATTCACCTATTCAACATGTCCATGAAGTTGTATGCTTGCCGTATTTCAATTTATCTTTATGCATGCAAATTGGGACATAGATTATATGCAAATATGTTATATGCAAATTGGGACATAGATTATATGCAAATATGTTATATGCAAATTCGGACATAGGTTATATGCAAACTTAGATATGAGCCTTGTACTTATGCATGCGAACTCAGGAGTAAATTATCATTGGAAATAATTGTTGCTTAGGCTTGTTTGGTTATTGCACAAATCATTTCATTACAAGTGCATAAGTAAGGGACCATTCTGAACCCAACGGTTTGAGGTCTTCCCTTGCGATGGGTGAGTGCGGCCTTAAATCTTTGTCCCGGTTCACACCGGGTGGCGACTCCATTATCCTCCGGTTTAGTCCCCTGCGGGCTACTCCGTACTCCCAACCGGGCCGCGAGCCCGGAACAGCATGCGTCGTCCAGTTTCTGTGTCCCACACCTACCCAATTCTCCAGAAATATATTCAACATGGAATATATATAATCTATATCAGGAGTAGTATACAATGTATTGCATAATACGATCCAGTATCAGATGTCATATGCTAGGCCTAGGGCTGGAATTGTGTCTGCCCCGTACGAAGCATATATCAGATCACTAGCAACTAGTCTCTGTAATCAGATAATCATGACCTAGTCATACTATCCCGATAGCTGCAACATTTAAGAGTACTAGTTTTGTATCCCTACGTGATCATCATCTCCATATGACTGAAGTGATACTTCCATCTTGACATCACACCTAATACACTACGATTCTCAATATACCCAGAAGAGGAGTACACAGAACTTGTTAAAGCTCCTGACGACCAAAACAAAAGTATACTAATTGTCGCAAGTATTAGCGATGCAAGTCTCAGGTTAAGACCACATACACCTACCCTGATTTGGATTCCCATAGACACATTGTCATACTACCAATGGGACTCCGATGGGTCTATCCAGAGCGAAGCTGTTCCCGATCCAATGGCTAATAGAACCTCCTATCATACTTGCATAAGTATCCAATACTTAAATATATGATAACTATGTATTTAAGCTTCCATAACGCGCACATGTGTAATACTAGCCTATTCCGCATTATCGATGTCCAGTCTCGATAATACTACGACTAGGGATATTTAATGATTTAACCTTTCGTGGATTAATATTGTCTCATATCTTATTAATCTGGTACTAATCATATGGACTTTTATCATTTATACATCCAAGTAATCCAATTACAAAATGATAAAATAGCAATTTCCTTTGTCACATAGTTAATTTGTACAAAAACACAATGTCTTTTACAAATAGAGATGCTATGGGTCATAATTGTCCAACAATCTCCCACTTGTCCTATATCCAATCACTCAAGTGTCCAACACTTGAACTATAAATGGGTTGTTCAAACTATTGCTGAGATATCGCTTTCGTCAGCGGATATGCAAGGTTATCATCTGAAACGATCTTTTCGATCTTCACATCGCCACGATGTGTGATCTCACGAATCAGATGAAACCGTCGAAGTACATATTTGGATCATTGATGAGACCGTAATTCCTTAGCCTGTGCTGTAGCCCAGCTCAGCTGCTAAAAGAACTATTCCTAATCCAATTATGAATTTTATAGATCCAAAATGCTTCTTTTGCTGCCTCAGCTGCAGCAATGTATTCCGCTTTTGTTGTTGAATCGATAATAATATCTTGCTTGAAAGATTTCCAGCTCTTTGTTCCGTTGTTCAAACAAAATATGTACCCTTATTGCGACTTACAGTCATCTTTATTGGTTTGGAAACTTGCATCGGTGAACCCAGTCACCTCAAGTTCTCCTTCCCAAAAATCTAAGAAGGCATCCTTAGTTCTTCTAAGATACTTAAGGATTTTCTTAACATCAATCCAGTGACCATCACCTGGATCGGCCTGATTGTGACTACATATGCTCAAAGCGTATGAGACATCAGGTCACGTACATGTTATAGCATACATGATCGATCTGACTACTTAAGCGAACGGGATCTGATTCATTGAATCTCTCTCATCTTGAGTTTTAAGACCATGTCATTAGATAGAGAGACGTGTTAGTTTCTATTACCAGCCCCAAGATCAACAAGAGCAAACAAAATATATATAAATGAATGAACAATATTGAAGTATGGCGGAATCATACTCACAAAAATCGGAATGCGGATGCGTTGATGAAATGAAAACTTCTCCTTTGTGCAGTGATGAATTCGGCCAAGGTGGAAAGTGCAGCTCCAAGCTTTGTTTGATCCTCCCAAGCTCAAGGATTAGTTTCCCATAACACCTTGTATGATCCCTTGAAGGTGCTATCCTTTGTTGTGATTTTGAATGCACAACTTCTTCAAATCTTGCACAAAATTGAAGAAATGGAGAGCCCAAAACTGCATGTAGTTTCGGCAATATGAGAGAGAGGAGAGTTCAATGATTTTTGTTACAAAAAATCAATTTATATTTATGCCATAATATTTATTAAATTAATAATAAACTTATGACACAATCATGCAATGGCTTAGAGTGTCAAACACTCAATTTCCATGCAAAACCATTGAGTGCATTGTACACTATCTCCATGCAATGCATTAGAGTTAAATAATGCATAATATGACATGTGTCATGTGGGCCCCACACGTTTCCAAATGAAGTGGGCCCACGTGCACTCACGCGTTCGGGTTCGATATTTCCGAAATACCAAACTTACGTCGCGACGTTAATTAAATCGAATTTAAATTAATAATTGCGCCTAGCGAAATTATTATTTACGTCGCTAACGAATTAATTCTAAATTAACTCGTTTGCCCGAATTAAAATCTAATTTTAATTTCGCGTCGAATCGAATTTCGATTATTATATCGAATATAAAATTTTACGATTAATTCCAAATTAATCGTTCTCTCTCTATGTATAGTATTTTATCCAAGATAAAGTCTCTCCGTAATTAATCCAAGATTAATCGAGTTTGAATCATACGTCATTGGTGAATCTTCGGGAAGCGACCCAAGAGATCTCCGGATATGCTGGCAGTAAATACGGTCGTCGATTATCCGAACACGTGCGTACCTCGTACTACGTTTTTACCGATTCACACAGACAAGGTTGGCTTCTAGCAAAGCGCCATGCCTACCCAATTCTCCAGAAATATTTCTATAGGAATATAAGATCTCAAGCGTAGTTACCGTAGTATTGCGTATATCGAACCAGTATCGGATGATCACATGTTAGGCCTGAGGCTGGAAATGTGTCTGCCCCGTACGAACATATCGGACATCAAGCAACTAGTCTCTTTAAATCGGACAATCCTGACCTGGTCATATTGTCCCGATGGTTGCAACCTTTTATAGAGTACTAGTTCTGTGTCCTGCGTGATCATCACCTCCATATGTCTGAAGTGTACTTCCATCTCGACCTCACACACATCCAGTACACTACGATTCTCGATAAACCCAGAAGAGGGTACACAGAACCGGTTTAGGTCCCCCAACACCACCAAAAACGAAAGTTTACCGATTATCGCAAGTACTAGCGATGTAAGTCTCAGGTTAAGACCATATACACCTACCCTGATGCGGCCTCCCATAGACACGCAGACATACTACCAATGGGTTCCGCGGGGTCTATATCCAGAGCGAAGCTGTTTTCCGTACAATCGGTAAAACACAACCTCCTATCGCACTTGCATAAGTATCCAATACTTAAATATATGAGAATTATGCCATTGTGCCCTCACAATGTGCACAAGCGCAATACTAGTCAATTCCGCATTATCGATGTCCGATCTCGATAATACTCCGACTAGGGATATTTAATGATTAAACCTTTATGGATTGATACTGTCTCATATCATCTCAATCCGGTATTAATCATATGGACTTTCGCCATTTATATATCAAGTAAATAATATTACAAAACGGCAAAAGGCAATTTCATTATCACATAGTTAATTTTGTACAATAATACATATCATTTACAAACAGTGACGCTATGGGACATAATGTCTAACAATCTCCCACTTGGCCTATAGCCAGTCACTCAAGCATCTAATACCCGAACTATGTATGTGTCGTTCAAAAACTTGCTGAAGAACAGCCTTCGTCAGCGATCTGCAATGTTGTCATCTGATGTGACCTTCTCGATCTTTACAATCGCCACGATTATAATCTCCCGAATCAGATGGTAACGTCGAAAGAACATGCTTGGACCATTGATGAGACCTTGGTTCTTAGCCTGTGCTATAGCCCCGTTATTGTCACAATATAATGGAACGGGCTCAGCTGCTAACGGAACTACTCCTAATCCGATTAGGAACTTTCGGATCCAAACTGCCTCCTTTGCTGCTTCAGATGCAGCGATGTACTCCGCTTCTGTTTGTTTGAATCGGCAACAGTATCTTGCTTGGAAGATTTCCAGCTCACTGCTCCGTCTTTTCAAACAAAAAATGTCCCGGATTGCGACTTGTAGTCATCCTTGTCGGTTTGGAAACTTGCATCGGTATACCCAGATACCGCAAGTTCTCCACCTCCATAAATAAAAAAGCATCCTTAGTTCGTTTAAATACTTAAGGATATTCTTAACTGCTATCCAGTGACCTTCACCTGGATCGGCCTGATAGCGACTGCACATGCTCAAAGCATATGAGACATCCCGTGTACATATCATGGCATACATGATCGATCCGCTGCCGAGGCGAACGGTATCCGACTCATGTTGTCTCTCTCTTCCTGAGTCTTAGGACACATGTCCTTAGACAGAGAGGTACCACGTACCATTGGAACCAATCCCCTCTTGGATTGTTCCATGTTGAATCGCTTCAACACTTTATCAATGTATGTACTCTGGGAGAGTCCAAGAAGCTTTCTAGATCTATCCCGGTAGATCTTTATTCCAAGAAGAAAGGCTGCTTCTCCCAGATCTTTCATGGAGAATTTTATGAAAGCCAAGCTTTCACCGACGTTAGCATGGGAATGTCTTGCCTATAAGCAATACGTCGTCGACATAAGGACAATAAAAGTAAGTGCTCTCCCCACTAACCTT
>SKCR01051147.1:0-38412 GCA_019454045.1 Zanthoxylum bungeanum | reverse complement strand
CCTCTCGGGGGTCACTATCACGATCCCAATTCCGGCTCCCTTGTAATTTTTGCTCCGTCAAAATACATCTTCCATCTCTGAACTTTTATTACTTTGATCTCTTCATCTGGAAATTCAAACTTGTACTGATCCCCCTCAACAGGTTGCAATGCCAGAAACTCTGCTACTGCTCGCCCTTTGATCACTTTGAAGGTGAGATACTCAATGTCAAACTCTGTCAGCAATACCAACCTTCTGCCCAATTTTCCCACTAGTGAAGGCACCACGATGAAGATATTTCAGAGGATTTTCCTTTGCCACTACCTGGATCTTGTAAGACTGGAAATAATGTCGCAACTTTCTGGAAGCCCATACCATGGCAAGACAGATCTTCTCTACTTCTTGATACCGAGCCTCATACGAGAGCATCTTTTTACTCAGCTAGTAAATTGCATGTTCTACCCCTTTCTCATTTGCCTGTACCATCATTGCCCCCAGTGCTTCTGATTTTATAGCCAATACAATATCATGGTCTGCCCGGTCTCGGAGGTTTCAATAACAGGAGGCTTTACCAAGTACTTTTGATTTTGTCGAAGGCTGTCTAACACTGTTCATTCCATCTCACTGGCTGATCTTTTCTCAACGGTTTGAAGATAGGCTCACATACTGATGTCAACTTGGCAATAAACCGACTGATGTACTGAATCTTCCCCAAGAATGCTCTGACTTCTTTTTCTGTCTTCGGTGCAGGCATTTATGTGATTACTTTGATCTTTTCGTAGTCTACCTCTATTCCTCCCATTCCCACTGTATGACCAAGGAATTTCCCTGATGTCACCCCAAACACACATTTCTTAGGATTAAGCAGCAGGTTGTATCTATCAACTCTCTGAAGGAACTTTCATCAAGTGCTTCAATATGCCCAACTCTTGTCTCTGATTTCACCATCATGTCATCCACATACACCTCAATCTCTTTGTGCATCAAGTCGTGGAAAAGTGTAGTGGCCATCCGCTGATAAGTAGCTGCCCGCATTCTTAAGCCCAACGGCATTACCTTGTAACAATAAGTACCCCACTCGGTAACAATGCAGTCTTGTGTTTGTCTTCCTCAGCCTTGAGAACCTGGTTGTAACCTGAAAACCCATCTGCAAATGAATACATAGCAGATAAAGCCGCACTATCAACCAGAACATCTATATGCGGAAGAGGAAAATCATCTTTCGGATAAGCCTTGTTGAGATCTCTGTAGTCTACACACATTCTGACCTTCCCGTCTTTCTTTGGCACCGGCACTATATTAGCCAATCACTCAGGATACTTCACTACTTCCAGGAACCCCACATCTATCTGTTTTTTAACTTCATCTATGACTTTCTCAGCCCATTCTGGTCTCATCCGTCGGAGTTTCTGTTTTACTGGCCTCATGTTCGGATAAGTTGGTATTGTGTGCTGGGCAATGTTTCTGTCTACACCAGGCATGTCCTGATAGGACCAAGCAAACACTTTGGCATATCTGACCAATAATTCTTCTAGTTTCTCCCTCTCTTCGAAGGTAACTTCACTTGCAATCATAATTTCCTTGGGACTTCTCAGGTGTACCAGGTTATGTAGTAGTTCTGGCTGAACTGATATCAAATATGCTTATTAATTCGTGCAGAGTAAATGGAAATGACTCAGGCAAGTAAGCAAAAGAGATGTCTTTATTATTGGATAATGCAGAAGTACATTCAAACAAATCAGGAAGGTAAATGTCTTCATCATCTATAGGCATTTCTTCCTCTGCAACCAGGTTTTCCTTAGGCTTTTTGTTCTCTCCCAGAGTCAGGCTCTCCAACTTTATCAGTTTTTCCTCCCAATTCTCTTCTTCTTTCTTCACAATTTCTTCAACTATCGGCTTCTTACCCAACATATCCTGGAAGATCTTAAACCCAGGTACCACAATTCCATTAACTTCTACAGGTTCAAGCTCCCATTGATATCCTGAAGCTTTCACAAAACACTCCATCAGTTTCAGCCCCTTTTTCTTGAACTTCGGGTTTTCTTCATTGATTTGTACCCCAAACCCTTCCGAGTAGTGTGTCCTCTCAAACATCATTTTTTTCATGATCCTAGCCACCCTAGGATCCACCACTCCTCAAAAGTAGTTGACACCTGAAACCTCGTGAAAGGTGTATCTCCAAGGCGGCCACGACATTATCTATCTCATCCCGGATAGTAACAACTTCTCTCATATACGGGAACTTGATCATCTGATGTAAAGTGGAAGGCACGCCCCTATGTTTGTGAAACCAAGGCCTTCCCAACAATAAGGCGAAAGTAGCCGGGATGTCCAGTACCGTAAACTCAACCTCATCTTTAATCAGGCCTACCTTGACCATAGCCACAAAAGTACCCTCAACTCCCCTTTTGCTGTAATCATAAGCCTTAATAGTCATGCTGGAGGGGTCCAAGTCTGTTGCTTTCATACCCAATCTTGCCAGAATTTTCAGCGGGCACACATTGATGGACGAACCATCATCCACCATCACACATGAATTTCTCTTGCCCCTTACCTTACCTCGGCCCTGAAATAGAGGCCTATTATATTTCTCTCTCTCCCCTCTCTCCGGGAGTTCATCCTCAAAAAAAGATATCTGCAAAACTTCTTTCTGAACCGACCCAACAAACATTGCATGGTTGGCATCTTCGGTATCACAATCTTGCTTAAGGCCTCAACCATGGCCTGGCTATGCTCCCGAGATGCACATAACAGTTCCCAGATACTCACTTGTGCTCTAGTCTTCTCAATTGCCTCAGCACTATATCCCCCTCAGTATTTTCTGCAGTCTCAACTACTTCTCTACCATCTGTCAAAACTTCCTTACCCTTTTCTGCCATATCATTGTAAAAACGACCCCTGCGCGTCATTCCCCTCACTTCTTCCTCATCACTACTAGAGAAATCAAGCCAAAAGCTTTTCCCCTGCTCAGTCTCATCTTCACTAGTACTATCCCAGATTCCCAAGCAAAAGGCTTGAGGGTGAAAGGATTTTAGGCCAAGGTCTTCTGGGAGGCCAGAATTGATCATATAGGTTGGTGGTGGTACGGCACGGTAGTTGGGTAAGGGTTTCTATGTGTGTCAGGCTGTTCTGTTTCTATGTCAGGTATTTTCTTGGAGTCTATCAGGTCTTGGATTTCATGGCGGAGTCGGGCGTAGTTGTCGGTGTCATGGCCCTTTTGTTGGTGAAAGTGACAGTAAAGGCTTAGGTTATAATGTGATGGTGGGGGATTGGGTAATGGTTTGGCTTCTAGGGGTGACATGAGTCCTTTTTTCTTCAACTTCTCCAATACTTTGGACAAGGGCCTACCCAAGTTGGAGAATCTCCGGTTCCGGATAGCGGTAATCTCAGCAGAAACGGGCTTTGTTCCTGATGTCCCCCAATGGGCCTCCTGTTCAGACCATAATTTTCTTTTCTGTTTTCGACCTCTTCTTCCTCAATATCCATGACAGTTTCCCTCAACTACCGAAAATCAGTAATCATGGAGGTCATCTCCTTAACTTCCCATAGATGGAGGGCTTGGTGCCCTTGATGATCATTTTAATCTGGTCCTTCTCCGAGGCCTAGTCTGCATTTTCAACAACTGACCCCTTCATCGGTCCACGTACTCCTTAAAACTCTCCTCCGATTTCTGCTTAACATTCTCCAGATCGTGGAGTGACAGATCGATCTCTAGGTCAGTGACATACTGCTTCAGGAAAGCATCAGCCAACTCCCTCCAATCTTCCTTCACTTTCTTCTCCAAACTGTGGTACCACACCACGGGAGCTCCCTCGAGTGACATTCCAAACATTTTCTGCACTAGGCGCTGAGATAGGCCAACTGAACTCATGACTGATACAAACTGTCGGAGATGCACCCTTGGATCACCATTCCCGTTAAACTTAGCCATATCAGGCATCTTGAATTGTGCCGGCAACTGTTCTTCGAAAGTCAGCGTGTCATAATACAGCAAATCCTCATTCTTACCCCTTATCTTGCGGGTAACTGACTCAACCTGATCCCGGAGCTCTATAACTTTGTCTGAGACCCAAATACTCTGCCTGCTGCATACTCTACCATATCATCATCAAAAGTGGGATATATCATCCCCCAATATGTTCGGAGGTTCCTCTTGCCTCACATCCCCAGAACTACCCCCAGCACGAGACCTGGCTATGCCAGCCACAACAGTAGTCAAAGCCTGTAACTGTTCAGTGATCTTGGCTAGACCGTTCTCTAACTGATCCATATGGGACACCTCATTATCGGATTCACTCATACTTGTTACTTTTCTTTTAGTGAGTCTTGTCTCTTCTCTAACCCAAACGGTATCTATGATGTATTTTTGAGACATAGATGGTGTTAACATGATATATGTATGTATGAGGTGCATGAGATGCATGTAACACATATAACATACTAAATTAATTAAAATTTTCAAATAAATCGGCCCGTTATCATTTTAGAAGCTTTCGGGCTAATTGTCATAGGAGTGAACTCATCCCAGTTTAAATGGCCCAACGAGTTCATATCTCATGACAAGGAGCCCAACTAAATCCAAATGGTAATGTTTCGAACACAAGCACAAAGTGGCCAATCAGCACTTAGAAGCCTTTGGCCCAATCGTCATAAAATACGTTCTTGTCCCAGTTTAAATGGCCCAACAAGCCCATATCCCATGACAAATGGTCCAAATGGATCCAAACGACGATGTTCCCAAACACAAGCATAAAAGAAAGATAATGCAAACATAAAACAATGATTTCTACAGAATGGCCCATCAAAATTTCGGAAGCTTTGGGCCCAATGGTCATAAGGTACGAACTCGCCCCAGTTTAAATGGCCCAGCATGTTCGCATTTCTGACAATAGTCCAACTGCATCCAAATGAGGATGGTCCACAAGCACATACTTAAGGAAATAATTGTTACTTTAACCATACAACCTCGGTCTATGGGTGGGTTCGCAAAAGTGTAGACAAAGGCTCTCACCAGCGAAGGGTGGCCCACAACTAGGTCTCCCCAATCAAGGGTTCGAGCGACCAAGTGAGCGCACCCTTTTTTTATATACTAAGGTACGTGCCAATGAGCTATGGTATGTGACTGACTGTCAAATGGATTTCCCGTTGTAGATTCCCCAGAGGGAGGGTGGAGCGAGGCTCTCTTAAGTACCCTAGCCTCTTAGGCTCTTATCGCTTGGTGACAGGAATAAACAACGAGTCCTCCAAATTAGTCCATCACAATAGGCTACGAGTAGATGGCCATATATGTGCCTTCACAGTGTTTCCTTATAGGAAGGTAGTGAATGAAGAAAGACACCAAACCATTACCTAGCCTCAAAATGCCCTTGATTAAACCCCCATTTTATCCATTATAGACACGGTCAATTAGAACATGGATCCAAACATTACAAGACAATATTTCGGGGCCGATTCCCTATCCCCAGTGGAGTCGCCAGACTGTGGGACACATAAACAGAACGACGCATGTTGTTCTAGGCGCGCGGCCTAGTCGGGAGTACGGAGTAGCCACGGGGGACTAAACCGGAGAATAATGGAGTCGCCACCCGGTGTGAACCAGGAAAATGAGATTTAAGGCCGCACTCACCCCTCGCAAGAGAAGACCTCAAACCATTGGGTTTGGAACAGTCCCTTGCTTATGTCACTTGTAATGAAAGGATTTGTGTAATAATTTAATCAAGCTTAAGTAACACTTATTTCCAAGAGTGTCATGCTTCTAAGTTCACATGCATACATCAACAAGTTCATCTAAATTTACATGTAACACATATCCGAATTTGCATACAGCCTATTTTCATGTAATCTATGTCTCAATTTGCATACATAACGATTAACATACGGCAAGCATACAAGTTAATAAACACATTACACTCATACATCTGGGGAATACAGATGACCGACACCTACACAATCTTGCATAATGCATAGAAACAATCAGGTTCATCATACGAAGGAATAGCTACTAGGGACAATTATGTATGAAATCTGATGAAAATAACTCAGTTCAGTGGGTACACGTTCGCGTAGCGTTCGAGAACGCGTTCGAACGGCGCGGTAAAGCATCGTGGTAAAGGATTTTAACCCCTCCAAATAGGGGACCTTTAATCCGACTTACTAAGCCCATGCACTCGATCACGTCATGCATAAAAAAGTAACATGCGGAATTCAAATGACGAAAAATAAATAAATCAAAGCAATATAAAACAAAAGAAGGTGCCGTTTACTCAAGTGGTACGTGGAGTTGTATCCCGAGTACAGATCATACTACCGTCCATTCGGAATCAGCTATGAAATTTATGTCCAGGTTTCCATCCGATATACCGCGAGAGTTGACACATCTTTCATTTTATTCCAAGGCCACAACATACAATATTTCGTAATACATGCATATTTATCTACTCAAAGGCCACAACATGCATTTTAACATAACAATCATGCGAACAATATTCAATAAATAATAAAAAAAAAAACGAATGTGGAAAATACCCTCAGGTCTAACCTTTGTTGCCGACTTTCGGACTTGCGTTTCACGGAGATCGGAAGGGTAAAGCTCCTCAACTTCTCCGGTTCACTGGTTTAGCGTCTTAGCTCACTGTTTTGCTGTTTTGCTTGCCGTTTGGCCTCCGTTTTGCTGTTGTTTCCGCTGTATTTTTTGCTCACTGTTTCAGGTCTATTAGTAGACTGTTTTAAGTGGATTTTGCTGATGTTTTAGGGGTTAAATTACTGATGTTTTTGGTGGTTAAAACAGTGCAGTTTTTTGGACTGCAGTTTTCGGTAATGGAGAGGTTTATGGGGGGGCTGCTGTTTTTTGGTGATATGGGGGGTTTATGGGGCTGTTTTTGCGTGTCCTAAGGCTGTGGTATGGGGCTGTGTATTCGGTTATGGAGGGACTTGGAGGAGGGGTGGTTGTTTTGGTTATTGAAGGAGGTATAGGAGAGAGATTGTTTTACTTCTTTATGCTATTACCGTGAATGATATTGTGTGAAGGTGATGGGAAATTATTTGCTTGTTTTCTTCTTGTGATGGGTGTGAACTATATGTGTGAAGGAGATGATGGCTTTGGTTAGGGGTTGTTTATATAGAGAAGGGTTAGGGTTTCCCCTTGTCTCACAAGGAAAAGATTGGATTTGGTGTCAAACAAGGAAATGATTTGATTGATTGGGGGGACAAATTTGGTTTAGATTAGGAAGTCAATATCTTTAAATTGGTTATGAGTGATTGAATTAGGCATGACATCTTTTTAATTTAGTATATGATTTTGTTTAGTTAGGAAGTTAATATATTTGATTTATCTAAATTATGTATGATTTTATTTTATGTTTTATTTAATTGGTAAATGGTTTAATTATTTTATTTAATTCAATGTTTAATTTAATTAATATTTAATTTAATTTGGGTGTAATTTAAGGGCCTTGGGCGTGTGGGCCTAGCAGCAAAACCAGAAATACCGACACCGTTCGAACGCCTCTTAGAACGCTGCAGGAACTCCCGCAATCTGTTTGACGTTCGAACGTGGTAATTAATGCAGCACGAACGAAAACAGTGAACTTGTGAAATGAACTTGATGACATACTTATTCCGAATTTCCCCTTCCGACGTCCATTTCCCGCAATATCCTTAACTTAAAAAGGTAGTGCCTCCAACTGAGACTCATCATCGGGTTTCACATGCAAAAATGCAATGCCTACACACGGTCTCGCCTAAGTATATTCATCAGGTAGACAACTCATTTGTCAATCACTCACCAGTGACTCTTGGTTTTCCGGTCCTGGTCGTTTCTCGTTGTCTCTGCTAAGGCAGACCCACAAGGAGACGAACCAAGGTTAAACTTGTCAATGATAAACTCAAGTTACTTGCGTAACCCTGAAAGCTAGGGCACGTTCAGGATTCCGCTTTCACTTGAATTTATCTAGTATCTGATATACATCCGATATAAATAAATCACCATCGGCTACACCCTCACAACAGAGGCACGGTCTCAGATGTAGTCACGGAGAAATATTCATAAACCGTATTGACAATACAGACCATATTGTTGGACAATTATGACCCATAGCATCACTATTTTTACAGAACATGGTGTTGTTGTACAAATTAACTATGTGACAAAGGAAATTGCTCTGATATCATTTGTAATTAGATTACCGGGATATATAAATGATAAAAGTCCATATGATTAGTTCCGGATTGATAAGATATGAGACTGTATCAATCAATAAAGGTTTAATCATTAAAACATCCATAGTCGGAGTATTATCGAGATTGGACATCGATAATGTGCAATAGACTAGTATTGCACTTGTGCGTGTTATGAGAGCATAACGGCATAGTTCTCATATATTTGGGTATTAGATACTCATGCAAGTGTAATAGGAGGTTGTGTTTACCGATAGTACGGAAACAACTTCGCTCTGGATAAACCCCTCGGAATCCCATTGGTAGTATGACTGTGTGTCTATGGGAGTCTGAATCAGGGTAGGTGTATTTGGTCTTAACCTGAGACTTGCACCGCTAATACTTACGACAATCAATATACTTTGGTTTTGGTCGTCCAGGGCTTTAACCGGTTCTGAGTACGCCTCTTCTGGGTATATTGAGAATCGTAGTGTATTGGGTGTGATGTCGAGATGGAAGTATCACTCCATTCATAGTGGAGATGATGATCATGTAGGATACATAACTGGTGCTCTTATATGCTGTAGCTATCGGGATATTATGACTAGGTCATGTATATCCGATTATAGAGACTAGTTACGAGAGATCTGATATGTGCTTCGTACGGGGCAGACACAATTCCAGCCCCAGGCCTAGCACGTGACATCCTATACTGGATCGCAATACGCAATATTACGTATACTATGCCTGATATAGATTACATATTCCTTTAAGAATTTTTCTGGAGAATTGGGTAGGCACATTGCTTTACTATACTACGCCGGATTTACTGCCAACATATCCGGGGATCTCATGGGTCACTTCCCGAAGATTCACTGATGACGTATGACTGGCACATAATTAACCTAGGATTAATTATTAGAGAGAGAAAATTAATTTGGGATTAATTACGGAGATATTTTATCTGGGATAAAATACTATTTAAAGAGAGAGAACGATTAATTTGGAATTAATCGATAAAATAATATATTTGATATATTATACGAAATTGGATTTCAACGCGGAATTAAAATTAGATGTTAATTCGGGCGAATGAGTTAATTTAGAATTAATTCGCAAGTGACGTGAATAGTAATTTTGCTAGGCATAATTATTTAATTAAATTTGATTTAATTACTTTGCAACGGAAAATTCGTTAATTCGGATTTAGCGAACCCGAGTCCGGGAGTGTTTGCGGGCCCACTCGCATTTTGAATTCAAGTGCGGCCTATTAGTCACATCAAGCGTCACATCAAGCGTCACATCGTAAGTCACTCACATGTCACATCCACTATTTGTGATGTGTGTCATGACACATTTTTGGTGATGGAGGTGGTTGAGAGCAATTAATGCTCTTTTCCCTCCAAAATGTTTTTGGAAAACATATACCAAAAAGGGGTTTTGACTTTGGTAAGACTTGGTAATTGTTTTAGAAACAACCAATACAACTCTTCTCTCTCTCCCTTTATCCTCCCATTTTCGGCCAAGGGCTAAAACTCTCTCAAATTTCTTTACAATGCCAAGAGATACAAGAAGCCATGGAAGAATTTGTGGCAAAATTTTCCAAGTGCTAGCACACTAAAGAGTCATCCAAAGGTGATAGGGAAACAAACCCTTGAGCATGGAATCCATTACAGAGCTTGGAGCTTGGATCACACATGAAGAGGGTGACCGAAAATCATGGAGCACAAATTGGGGCCATTGCCGAGAGCTTAAAGGAGGAGGAAAAAGTTTTGTATTCATCGCATCAAAATCTGATCATTGTAATCATGATTCCACCATACTTCTTTATTGTATTCACATTGATTTTCATTGCTTGAATGATCTTGTGACTATAGTAGAAACCCAACAATGGTATCAAGAGCCTTATTTAACCATGAAATTGATTTAGGGTAAAATTGGGTAAAATTGATTTGAGCATGTTTGGATGAAATTGATTGTTTGAATATGCTTGAATGATGATAACATAGTGTTATGTATGATCAATTTGATGAAAATTGAATTGGATCAAATTTTCCCCAAAATTGAGGTTTGGCCGAAAGTTGGTGCCCTAAAGGTCATGGTGATTTTTTGTTTTTTGAATCATTGGATGAGTTTGAAAGACTTGGGAAATGTTAATTTGAGATTCAATTGGATTGAAATCGGAATTGGACAAAAACCCCAAATTGCCGTGAATGATAAAGCATGGAAATGATATGATTTTTGATTCAATTGTGTTGGACATGTGTTGATGATAATAAGCATTATTAATTACATAATTGGTATTTTCGAAATGTTAATTTGGTTAATTAATCATGGCTATCTACTTTGATTAATTTAATTGTGAAATTTGGAATATTGTAATTAAATTAATTGGGCTTGAAAAGTTGTATTTGATCTTAATGGGCTTGGTTGGGCCAAGTATGGTTTAGGTTAATTGGTTGGATCTAATTGGGCCCAAAACCATATCCATAATGTCCAAATATAATTAAATGGACCTTTAATTTTAATTGGGCCTAATGGGCCTAAATTGGTTTCTTGGAAAATAAGGGTGATTCCTTAAATGGGCTTTGCTATTTGGGTTTGACCCATATTGACCAAATTCCATGCCTTAAGAAATTAATTGAAAGCCCATTGGACTTTAATTAAATTGACATTGGATGTTAATTAGGCTATGAGA
This sequence comes from Zanthoxylum bungeanum, assembly GCA_019454045.1. NCBI lineage: Eukaryota > Viridiplantae > Streptophyta > Magnoliopsida > Sapindales > Rutaceae > Zanthoxylum > Zanthoxylum bungeanum. Next base: position 27,581 of record SKCR01051147.1, on the reverse strand, counting down.
CCCGAAAAGATTAGATTTAGAATCTAAGTCGCTAAAAGGCACATTAATAAACTGTAATTATTTAATTTGGAATTAAATATAGAATTAGTATTAAATACAAATTAAATTGGATTTTATGTTGTAGTTTAATATAATTCAAGAATTCGTACTTTGAGTACTTATTCTTAAAACGAGTTTGACTCGCGCAAATCAAATCCTTGTTTGAACATTGGATGGTCATCAATTTCAGATTAATTAATTGGATTAGATTTATTGATAGCATTCTTTGTGTGAATACATGGATGTGATGTATGAATAATGTATATCGGATGGATATTAGATGGGTGGGGGCAATTTTGGAAATTGTTGTAATAAATTTAGAATTTATTAAATTGGTCATGCGTGTCCAGCCTATTACCTCTTGATTCTTTGTATTTATCTTCTCACCTATTCCCCTCAATGTAAATGAGGTTTCTTTCGAAGTGTTATGTAATTGGGTAGAAGTAAGATTCGTGCTAGCGGGAGAGAGGAAATGGAGATATTTGTTCTAGGAACAAAGTGTTTTAAATATCCATCTGCATATCATTATTAATTCATTTACACGTCTTATTATGTTTTTAGAATGCATGTTTAAGGGTGTATGATGAGACCTTAACAAAGATGATTAATTGGTTTCCAATTACGCGAAAAACCTTCAACATATATTAAGCATTTTCCTTCCATTGAGTGATTCTTACTCAAGATCCAAGATTGGCACTGGTTTGTTGGCCAAAGTCAAGACCTTTGTCCATCGCAGATGTGTTTGAATCATGAAGGCTTTGTTCCATATCGATGTCTTGTCCAAGTTGTGATTTTTTTGCCAAAGTCAAGATCATTTCTTTTCCATCGACATCGATTACGAAGCTTTCCAAAGTCAATGGGTCTCGCTTAATTGAGATCATTAAGTTTGTTGTGCCAAAGCCAAGGCTTAATTGATTCAGAGGAAAAAGGTTAGGCAATATATTGGATATATTGGCATATATAAGATATATGTTTTGGATTTGGATGTCCACCTACTGGATCTAGGAATTGGATGAGATCCAATTAATCTTAGAGATCTACCTAGTTAAATATCATACAGCTTGTTGGCCAAAGTCAAGGTTGTGTGTTATTTAACGGGATCCTAGCCCACTAGGAAACAAGGTTTCCCGAGTACTCAACAGAGGGTTAGAGGCTCGCCAAAAAATAGTGTGAGGCAAGTATTAAATTTGCAATTTCGTTTAGTTACTCGACAATACGTGCTCATTTCATTTTTCATCATTACTCGAATAAATATTAGTTGGACTAATATCGTTGTTTTAATTTAACAATTGGACTGTATTCAAACTACTTCAAATTATAGTTGATTATATAATTGGATTATAGTAATCAATATATTTGAATTTAAATAATCAAATTATAGTTGATTATATAGTTAGATTATAGTAATCATTATATTAAATAGTACCTGAAATCGTTGATTGGATAGTTGGACTATAGCAATCAAGATAACTGAAAGATTAGCGTTTAAAACATAAACCTGGGTAAAAATGTCATTAAACGGCTTTAATTTTCAGATTGGGAATAGAACCTCAGGATAGTCCTGGGAACTGAGAAGTTATTCTATTTGATAAAGTAACATGACAAGAACTCACTTGGGTTGGAAACCAAGCAAACCCCAAGCAACTTTCTCAAAACCCCAAGAACTTTGAATACTGATTTTGTAGGAACAAAACCCAACCAAGATCAGCCCCTAACCACCATGAAACTCACTTCCATGATAACCACAAGCATGAAATCAGATTGTATTTTGCTAGCAATGGAGACGCCACTAAGTTGCCAAGCTTAGATAAGTCAATTTGAACTTGAAAAGGGGAATCCCTCCCTCAACAAGGTTTTGGCCATAGCCATGGAAAGCTCAAGCTTTTCTCTCTTTCAAAATTCTGTATATTACGTTGATTGTCTCCAAATTACAAAGAAGAGTCATATAATAAGGGTTACAAGAGAGTAAAAAGACTAAAATGACCCTAGAGCTAAAATTACCAAAAGCCCTAAGTCAAGCACCGCAACCACGACCATTAAGGTCATTTTGCACCTAAATAAACTTAAAACAAAGATTAGAAGCTAATCTCACTTAAGCTAATTGAGGTGCTTACATGCTATAGTAAATTGACGTGCTTCCGGCTAAGTAGAGATCTAAGCATAATTAAGCCTAATGGCATAGTCAACCATTCTAATTACATCATAAATAAAGTCAAAATGTCGAGCACAAATGACAAAAATGCCCCCATTTGGCCGAATTCAACATAGTCCCAAAATGGGTGAAATCGGGTCAAAAGGGTGCTGGTGCTGAAACTGCTCTGCTATGCTTCAGTCTGAGCTGATATGGGTCAAATGAAATAGCTTGGGGACCTCTCTGGTTATGCCCATATGTGTCTCTGGTGCGCACTTGACTTGGTTGCTGCAACTGGTCACATAGCTATGAGCCAGTCCCGCAAAGGCCTCTCTGATCTTCTTTGCTCTTTGGCGTGTGATTGGACCTGTTGGCAACTGCATGGGTTCCTCCAAGTTATTAGATGCATCCTGTAAAGTCTCTGGTGTGGTTGGACTCATGTCATCCCTCCTTGTTGAAAAGGATTCGACCTCGAATCTGAACCTGCATCAAAATGAGTTAAGTCAGAAACATTAAAAGTAGCAGATACGTTGTACTTACCTTGCAAATCCAGCTTATATGCATTGTCATTGATCCTTTCCAAGACTTGAAAAGGTCCATCTCCTCTCGATTGTAGCTTGGTTCTTTTCTTCTTGCATATAAAGCCACACCCAATTGCCGGGGTCAAACACAATGCGTTGGAAACCTATTATTCTCACCAACTCTGCCTTTCCCTTATCATTCATACTCCCAAGCTTAATAAGAATCAAAGATAATAAATCCATAGGAGTTAAAGAATTAGAATCATAATCAATCTCATAAGGCAAGTAAAAACTAGAAGGATGAATGCATCTATTATATGCAAACTCTGGCCCCGCCATTGCGTCTGTGATCTTCTTAGCTCTTTGGCGTGTGATTGGGTCTGTTGGCAATTGCAAAGGCTCTAATGTTCCTTGAATCATGTCATTCTCAGTCTCTTGAAATAGATTCGTCCTCGAATCAGAACCCGGATCATAGATAGTTATGACAAAATCAATTGGACGATGATATTGAAATATAAAAGAATCATACTTGACCATTTGTACCTGCGATGAAAAAGCATAAACAATAGAGAAAATGTTATGGAAAAACTTCAATAGCACATCTACTTTCTTTTCACCAGCTCTCACAGCTTCATCATCACTAATGGCCACTATCTCAACCATACTTGCAAAGACCTCCTCACACACCTGCTCAGCTTCACTATGTTTTTCAACCTCAAAGCACACTACCTCACAAGTGTTTACTCCCTCAATGCTCACGGTCTCACAAGCATTTTCACTCACCATATCACTTATAACACAATTCACAACATTCAAGGCCTCACAAGTGTTTTCATTCGCTATGCACTCAACATCACAAGTGCTTCTCACTTCATCACACACAACTTCAATAGCTTTTGGTTGTTGAGTACTCTCTTCATTCACTGCATATTTAGTTACCTTCTAAGTCTTTTTTCATTTCTCATAAGATCTTCTATAATCACTCATAATATATTGGATATCACTTTTGAAAGTATCTAAAACCTCGATCTTATCATCAATAGTTAAACTTGGACCTGGCATCTCAACACTAAACAAACATATTAGAAATAATAAAAAGCAAAACAAATATGTAAATCCTCACAATCTCACGTGCATACACTCGAATGATATCACTACACTCGTGTTTGCACTCTATTGGCTTTTACCCGATACTGTGCTCACAATCACTGCCTTTTTACCACTCTTGAGTTCTTCCTCAATTCAATTACAAATCAACTCAATTCCCAGTATGGTAAACTAAGGTGTAGTCCACAAGCTAACAGAAACACAATGTATATATAGAGCATGTGGAATAAAGCAAATAAGATAAGTAATCACGAAGACTCAATCGAAAGAAACCTATAGCTAGAGTGCTCAGAATAAGAAAGAATGATGAGTTAGCTAAATGCAATAAATAAGCAAGCAAGCAATCAACGTGTCACTGAAGTAATCTTGTGGTCACTCGCTATAGTGTTTGAGCTCACCTTTCTTTTCTTCTCACACACACTCACAAGTGTTTACACTCCAATGAAACACAATGAAGCACAAAGGATTTCAATTCGGCTATAACACAAATATAGTCTTTCAATCTCAAACCAAAACAAACCAAATCAAATATCAATGTAACTCATGTAAATCAATCCAATCAACTTGCAAATGGTCTAATCAAGCTAAGCACAATGCGACCAATTCTCTTTTTTTCTCTTTTCTTTTTTTTTTTCTTTTTTTTTTTCAAAACAAGTAGGTGACTCAGCTGCTTACGTAAGTAGCTTACAAGTAGGTCAAGTAAGCATGTCAATTCGGCAATGGTAAGTTACAAACCAACTAAACACTTTTTCCAACTAACTTAGTGATGCAGCAGCTTGCCTCTTCAAGCACCTCTCAAATGCAATGATGGCTACTCAAATTTCCATGTCAAGCTCATGAGTGCTTCCATTTTCAATGTCATGCTAATGATTTCAACACAAATCCAATGTCAAGCTAATGATGGCTCACACAAATCAGCAAGCACACTTGTTAATTCATGCTTCAACATAAGCACATCAAGCACTCACGCATAAGTAAACTTCAAGAGTCTCACGGCCTCATCAATCCATAAGCATTTCATTTTGTTTCAACACTCATTCACTCAAATGCCTCAACACAACACTTAAAAACACTTGTTTTCCTCACACTTCACAAGATTGCAACAACTTCACAAGATTGCAAACAAGCTAGTTCAACAAAAGCAAATGCTAGGAGTAATGAAGTGCAATCTGATTTTTTCAAAGTAGATATGAACAATACCTATTGAAAACAAGCTAAGTGACATGCATATGGCAAGAACAAAAGAATGGTGGTGATGGTTCTTCTTGGCCGAATCTGACCTGATGCATTTTTTTTTTGAAACTAATAACTTAATAACAATGTTAAACACGTCCTAGTAACTTACAATTAACAACTAAACACTTGATTCAAGCAAAGAACACAAAAGCCCCAATTTTGACCTAAGTAGCCAAAGCTTAACTCAAAGAAATACTCATGATCAATCAAAAAACACTCAAGGCAGAATGTTATTCATGATATTTTGATCACAAATCAACAAGAATCAGCAAGAAACAACAAGATCCAACACTGGCCGAATCAAGGTGGAAGTAAAACCTTGATGCCGAAATTAAATCAACAAAGAACAAAGATGAATACAAGATTAAACAACACAAAGGATAGGAAATCAGACCTCAGAACCCTAAGCTCATGATACCAAATGACAAGAACTCACTTGGGTTGGAAACCAAGCAAACCCCAAGCATCTTTTTCAAAACCCCAAGAACTTTGAATACTGATTTTGTAGGAACAAAACCCAACCAAGATCAGCCCCTAACCACCATGAAACTCACGTCCATGATAACCACAAGCATGAAATCAGATTGTATTTTGCTAGCAATGGAGACGCCGCTAAGTTGCCAAGCTTAGATAAGTCAATTTGAACTTGAAAAGGGGAATCCCTCCCTCAACAAGGTTTTGGCCATAGCCATGGAAAGCTCAAGCTTTTCTCTCTTTCAAAATTCTGTATATTACGTTGGTTGTCTCCAAAATACAAAGAAGAGTCATATAATAAGGGTTAAAAGAGAGTAAAAAGACTAAAATGACCCTAGAGCTAAAATTACCAAAAGCCCTAAGTCAAGCACCTCAACCACGACCATTAAGGTCATTTTGCACCTAAATAAACTTAAAACAAAGATTAGAAGCTAATCTCACTTAAGCTAATTGAGGTGCTTACATGCTATAGTAAATTGACGTGCTTCCGGCTAAGTAGAGATCTAAGCATAATTAAGCCTAATGGCATAGTCAACCATGCTAATTACATCATAAATAAAGTCAAAATGTCGAGCAAAAATGACAAAAATGGCCCCATTTGGCCGAATTCAACATAGATCCAAAATGGGTGAAATCGGGTCAAAAGGGTGCTGGTGCTGAAGCTGCTCTGTTATGCTTCAGTCTGAGCTGATCTGGGTCAAATGAAATAGCTTGGGGACCTCTCTGGTTATGCCCGTATGTGTCTCTGGTGCGCACTTGACTTGGTTGCTGCAACTGGTCACATAGCTATGAGCTAGTCCCGCAAAGGCCTCTCTGGTCTTCTTTGGTCTTTGGCGTGTGATTGGACCTGTTGGCAACTGCATGGGTTCCTCCAAGTTATTAGATGCATCCTGTAATGTCTCTGGTGTTGTTGGACTCATGTCATAACATCTCGGTCCTAAGCCCGGAGTTGAGCAAATAGTAGAACATGATATTTGGAATATTCATGTGATGATAACTTTAGTGCTCAATCCATTATGCATTACCGCAATGACACTTTAATTTCGTCGTTAGAATTAGAGATTAGATCCTTGTACCATGATGATGAAATTAAAGATATTCATAGATCTATACTTAGATCTTAGAAGTACTAAATGTAATAGAAAACTCTTAGAGAGTTAATGGCTATGCTCAATGAGACAAAGCCAGAGTGTGCAAAATGGCAAGAAGCGCAAGGCGCATCTTACTTCGACATCTCAGAAGGCCAAGGCTTGGCCGAAGGCTTCTGGGGTGTTGAAAAGGGCAAAGGCAAAATCATCACAGTCTTCTGGGAAGACAAATGACATATCCCAAGATGTCTGCCTAAACTATGGCAAACAGAGTCACTGGAAGTGTGACTGCCGTATGGACAAGGCAGACATGAAGGAAGAGAAGACGGGCAAGGCTCCGACTTCAAGTATGTTTGTCATAAACATGTTCGCTATTAGTTTCAAAATTGGATTTTGATACTAGATGTGGTACATAAATATGTACTGATGTGCGGAATCTGCTGATTAGCAGGATACTGACTTTAGTTGAGATTGATCTGCAAATCGGAAATGGGACGAGAGTCGCTGTTTTAACCGTAGAAACCTAAGTTTAGGAACTACCCTTCGGGTATGTACTTAAATTAGGAAACTGTTACAATGTAACTAGTTTGACTAGAAACATTATCTCTATATCAGAGTATAATCCGTTGCGGATATACCTTTATATTTTAGAACACTAAAGTGTTTCATTTTATAAAGATGATATTGAGATAAACACATTAGATGTGAATAACATCATTTATATTTTGAATATAATTGAATCTCAAACATAAAACATGACAAACAAATAACTCAAACCTGATTTAATCAGATGAGAATTATTTGTGGCATTGTTGTCTAGGACACAATAAACAAGACTCGTATATCCACACTTTCAAAGAGTGGGTACTATGACGGATTTGATTCTATTCAAATGATGTCTACGAATCTATTTTATTAGGCAAAGTGCCTAAAACACAGTTTACTTGGCAAAAGTGTAAGTGCCATCGATCTGTTAGCCCTCGTTCATAGTGACGTAAGTGGGCCCATGTATAGCTAAGCTAGAGGTGGATATGAACATTTCGTAACCTTTACGGATGTGGCATCGCGTTATGGTTATGTGTTTCTTTTGAAACACGAATCGGAAACTTTTGATAAATTCAAATAGGTGTTTCGACACGAAGTAGAAAGACAGATCGGCTAAAGTATTAAACCGTCACGGTTAGACCATGGTGGAAAATACTTAAGCAATAAGTTTCTCGAATATATATAAAAGAGTATAGTATTCTTTCAATGTGGACTCCTCCCGGAACACCTCAATTAAACGGTGAGTTCGAACGGAGAAACCGAACCTTGTTGGACATGATAAGGTTAATCATGAGTTGCTCTGAGCTACCATTTTCCTTCAAGGGATGCACATTAAACAGTGCAATACTTATTTTGAATAAGGTTCCATAAAAATCTGTTAGACAGACTTCATATTAGATATGAACAGGAAAGAAACCGGGTTTTCCCATTCCTGAAGATTTGGGAATGCTAGTCATATGTTTGGATGATACCAAACTAAAACCCAAATCGGATAAGTGCCTAAATTTGTAGGTTATCCTAGGGAAACCAAAGTATAGTACTTATACAACTCACAAGAGAACAATATAATTGTTGCTCACCATGCGGTTTTCCTAAGAGGAATACCTATATGTAGTGGTAAGTGGGAGGAAAGTAAAACTCGATGAAAATCGGAGTAATACTGTTCCAGGCACCGAATCCTTAATGGAACACAAATAGTTCATCAAGGATGAAACTATACCAATAATCTTCGAATACACAAGAACCGCGTAAGTCGGAGAGAGTCAGAAAACAACCTGGGAGGTATGGGTTTCTGATCTCGCCTCGTAAAGGTGTCAATCTTATTGAGGAACACGAACTGACTACGTATGAGGAAATGATACAAGGTATCGACTCCCTATCATGGCAAAGTGCCATGAAGTCTGAAATGGATTCAATTTATATCAACCAAGTTTGGACACTAGTTGATGTACCGGAAGGCATTATGCCTATTGGTACTATATAAGTCTTCAAGGAAGACATACATGCATGGCAACATACTAATGTACTAAGCTAGGCTTGTAGCGAAAAGGTATCATTATCAACATTGTGTCGATTGCGACGAAACTCTTTACTTGTTGCCATGGTTAAATCCATTTGGTTAATGCTTCCTGATACTGCATGTTTTATTCATGAAATATGGCAGCTGAATGTCAAAATCGCTTTCCTTAAACGGAAACCTTTTAGAGGATGTTTACAACATCCTGATGGTTTTGTCGTACCCAAACAAGTAAACAAGGTTTGCAGGTTATTCGATCCATTTATGGATTGAAGCAAACATTGCGTTCTTGGAACAATCGTTTTGATATAATCATAATGGTATATGATATAATTCAAAACGAAAATGATTCTTGTGTATAATAGGAGGTTAGTGGGAGCGCACTGACAGTGATTGTCCTATAAAATGATGATATATCATTTCTTGGAAATGATATTCCCATAATACAATCGGTGGAAGCTTGGCTTTCATGAAAAATTCTCCATAGAATTCTTGAGAGAGACAACCTTTATTCTAGTAACAAAGATCTACTAGGATAGATCTAAAGGTTGTTGGCACTCTCCGAGAACACGTACATTGAAATAAATGTACGCGACCTGGTGTCTCATATGCTTTGAGCATATGGAGTCACAATCAGGCCAATCCAAGTGATAGTCACTGGATTGAGGTTAAGAACATCCTTACGTATCTTAGATGATCTAAGGATGCTTTCTTAAGTTATGGAGAAGGAGAACTTGAAGTGACTGGGTTCACCGTTGCAAGTTTCCTAACCGATAAAAATGACTATAAGTCGAAAAAGTTACTATAAAGTTTGAATAACGGAACAGTGAGCTGGAAATCTTCCAAGCAAGATACTGTTGCCTAAACAATAAAAGCGGAATATTGCTGCAACTGAGGCAGCAATAGAAGCCATTTGGATCTTAATAATCCTAATAAGATTAGGTGTAGTTCTATTAACAGCTGAGCTAGGCTACATCACAGACTAAGGAATTAATGGTCTCATCAACGATCCAAGTATATACTTCAACTATTCATCTGATTCGTTCGGATCATACATTGTGGCGATGTGATGATCGAATAAATCGCATTAGATGATAACTTTGCAAATCTGCTGACGAAAGCATTTTCTCAGCAGAAGTTTGAGCGACCCGTACATAGTTCAAGTGTAAGACACTTGAGTGATTGGCTATAGGCCAAGTGGGAGATTGTTGGACAATTATGACCAACATCATCACTATTTGTACAGAACATGGTGTTGTTGTACAAATTAACTATGTGACAAAGGAAATTGCTCTTTTATCATTTGTAATTAGATTACTGGGATATATAAATGATAAAAGTCCATATGATTAGTTCCGGATTGATAAGATATGAGACATTATCAATCCATGAAGGTTTAATCATAAACATCCCTAGTCGGAGTATTATCGAGATTGGACATCGATAATACGGAATAGACTAGTATTGCACTTGTGCGTGTTATGGGAGCATAACAGCATAGTTCTCCTATATTTGGGTATTGGATACTCATGCAAGTGTAATATGAGGTTGTTTTTACCGATGGTACGGAAACAGCTTCGCTCTGGATAGACCCATCGGAATCCCATTGGTAGTATGACTGTGTGTCCATGGGAGTCCGAATCAGGGTAGATGTATTTGGTCTTAACTTGAGACTTGCACCGCTAATACTTACGACAATCAATATACTTTGGTTTTGGTCATCCAGGGCTTTAACCGGTTCTGTGTACGTCACTTCTGGGTATATTGAGAACCGTAGTGTATTGGGTGTGATGTTGAGATGGAAGTATCACTCCAGTCATAGTGGAGATGATGATCACGTAGGATACGGAACTGGTGCTCTTATATGCTGCAGCTATCGGGATATTTTGACTAGATCATGTTTATCCGATTATAGAAACTAGTTACCAGAGATCCGATATGTGCTTCGTACGGGGCAGACACAATTCCAGCCCGAGGCCTAGCACGTGACATCCGATACTGGATCGCAATACGTAATACTACGTATACTACACCTGATATAGATTACAAATTCCATTAAGAATATTTCTGGAGAATTGGGTAGGCACGTTGCTTTGCTAGAAGCCAACCAGGTCTTGTAAATCGGTAAAAATGTAGTACTAGGTACGTACGTGTTCGGATAAACCGACGACCGGATTTACTGCCAACATATCCGGGGATCTCATGAGTCGCTTCCCGAAGATTCACCGATGACGTATGACTCGCACATAATTAATCTAGGATTAATTAATAGAGAGAGAAAATTAATCTGGGATTAATTACGGAGATATTTTATCTGGGATAAAATACTATTTAAAGAGAGAGAACGATTAATTTGGAATTAATCGATAAAATAATATATTCGATATATTATACGAAATTGGATTTCAACGCGGAATTAAAATTAGATGTTAATTCGGGCGAACGAGTTAATTTAGAATTAATTTTCAAGCGACGTGAATAGTAATTTTGCTAGGCATAATTATTTAATTAAATTTGATTTAATTACGTCGCAACGGAAAATTCGTTAATTCGGAATTAGCGAACCCGAGCCCGGGAGTGTTTGCGGGCCCAATCGCATTTCGAATTCAAGTGCGGCCCACAAGTCACATCTCAAGTCACTAACATGTCACATCCACTTTTTGTGATGTGTGTCATGTCACCTTTTTGGTGATGGAGGTGGTTGAGAGCAATTAATGCCCTTTTCCCTCTAATTTTTTTTTTGGAAAACATATACCAAAAATGGGTTTTGACTTTGGCAAGACTTGGTAATTGTTTTAGAAACAACCAACACAACTCTTCTCTCTCTCCCTTTATCCTCCCATTTTCGGCCAAGGGCCAAAACTCTCTCAAATTTCTTGACAATGCCGAGAGATACAAGAAGCAATGGCAGAATTTGTGGCGAATTTTTCCAAGTGCTAGCACACTAAAAAGTCATCCAAAGGTGATAGGGAAACAAACCCTTGAGCATGGAATCCGTTAAAAAGCTTGGAGCTTGGAGCACACATGAAGAGGGTTGACCGAAAATCATTGAGCACAAATTGGGGCCATTGCCTAGAGCTTCAAGGAGGAGCAAAAAGTTTTGTATTCATCACATCAAAATCCGATCATTGTAAGTATGATTCCGCCATACTTCTTTATTGTATTTACATTGATTTTCATTGCTTGAATGATCTTGGGACTATAGTAGAAACCCAACACATATAACATGCATCAAATACATAATTACATTTAAACCTTATTAATTAGGGATTTTACGCTAAATGTCATACACCATAAATCTAATCAAATTAGATTATATTATTCATGTATAATGTCAAGAAAACATGATTAAACATTGAATTAAGTAAGGCTAATCATTTTAGGGGGCCTAGAATTAGACTCGCTCTTAAACCATTTTATAGGGGTTTTAGGGGCTAAATACGTTAACGCAGCAGAAACGTGGAAAATAATAATTTCCCGATTTCAAAAAATTTTCGCGGATTAATAAAATAAACTTATTTATTTTATTATCCAATAATTAAATTATGAAATAAAACACTATAAATCAAATTTATGTGAATTTACCAAATTACCCTTAAACGTCAAATTTTGTTTATTTTAATCCGAAATTGTTCGAAACAATTTTAGATGATTCTAAATCATTACATATATGAATTTAACTTGTCATACACATTGAAATTCCATTTGAAACAAAAATTTCACAAAAATAAGCCTAAGGCCGAGAGCCTCCTAAAGGAATAATTGTACATTTTGCACTTCCTATGTTCAAAACACATCAAGTCAAAATCCAATCAACCCAATATTTTACATGAATCATATACACCTCCAAATACACCATATAAATGAAAGCCCCAAATTTGGAAGTGGTCTTAAACCCTAATTTTTCAATTTCTTCAAAATGGACAAATTAGACCAAATTAACAAAATCTAATGCTTAAATCATGTTTCTTCCATTAAAATCAAGCCTCACCATAATGAAACAACTATAGAAAAATTCTAGGTCATTTAAGAGAGGGTCCAAAATTCTAGAATGGCAACAAGGTTCTAAAACCATGAAAAGAATGCTTACTACTATTCGAGATCTCTAAGTCCCGAGGATCGATTATCAAGAAAGAAATAAGTGCGAATACAATCGAGGAAGTGGTGGAATACTCACATCGATCGGTTGAGCGACGCAAGAGGCAACAAAAATGCGGTTTCTGCTCACTGTCAAGCTCGGCAGTGCGCTGCTGTTTGCTCATCAAATTCGGCCATTGTGGGTCTTTCGTCAAGCTCCAAGCTTCGCGAAATGATTCCCGGCTCATTGGTGGACTTCCCTATCACCTTCGCATGATCCCGGAGTGTGCTAGCACTCTTCATTTGGCAACAAAATCACACATAACTTCCCTTCATTTTCGGTTCAGCCCAGCAAATAGTAGAAGAAATGGCGTGAGAGAGAGAAGGGATTTCTTGGCTCCAAACCGTGAGAAGGAAGAGAGAGTCAAACCATTAAAGCCATAAATGCCAACCACACACATCAAGTCACATCACTCAATCAATCAATCAATTGTCACATCACTCAAAGTGACATGATTTGACGCTTGATGTGACTAATGATTTGATGCTTGATTTGACTTGCATGTCGCACTAGAATTCAAAATGCGAATGCGCTCGCAAACAATCCCGGGCTCGGGTTCGCTAATTCCAAATTAACGAATTTTCCGTTGCGACGTAATTAAATGATTATGCTTAGCGAAATCACTATTCACGTTACTAACGAATTAATTCTAAATTAATTCGTTCGCCCGAATTAAAATCTAATTTTAATTACGCGTCGAAATCCAATTTCGTTTAATATATCAAATATATTAATTTATCGATTAATTCCAAATTAATCGTTATCTCTCTATAATTGATATTTTATCCCAGATAAAATATCTCCGTAATTAATCCCAGATTAATTTTCTCTCTCATCTAATTAATCCCATATTAATTAAAAGTGCGAGTCATACGTCATCGGTGAATCTTCGGGAAGCGACCCATAAGATCCCTGGATATGTTGGCAGTAAATCGGGTCGTCGGACTATCCGAACACGTAAGTACCTAGTACTACATTTGTACCGATTTACAAGACAAGGTTGGCTTCTAGCAAAGCGCCATGTCTACCCAATTCTCCAGAAATATCCTTACAGGAATATAAGGATCTATATCAGGCGTAGTATACGTAGTATTGCGTATTTCGATCCAGTATTGGATGACCACATGCAAGGCCTGGGGCTGGTACAGTGTCTGCCCTTACAAAACATATATCGGATGACGAGCAACTAGTCTCTTTATTATAGGATAATCATAACCAAGTCATATTATCCCGACGGTTGCAACCTTTTTAGAGAACCAGTTCTGTATCCCTACGCGATCATCATCTCTATGTGACTGTAGTGACACTTCCGTATTGACATAATATCCAACACTATGATTCTCAATATACCCAGTAGAGGCGTACACATAACCGGTTAAAGCCCTGGACGACCACAACCAAAGTATATTGATTGTCGCAAACATTAGTGGTGCAAGTCTCAGGTTAAGACCAAAGATACCTACCCTGATTACGGACTTCCATAGACACATAGTCATACTACCAATGGAATTCTGAGGGGGTCTATCTAGAGCAAAGCTGTTTCCCGTACTATCGGTAAAGACAACCTCCTATTACACTTGCATGAGTATCCTATACCCAAATATATGAGAACTATGCCGTTTGTGCCCTCACAACGCGCACAAGTGTAATACTAGTCTTTTACGTATTTATCGATGTCCAATCTCGACAATACTCTGACTATGGATATTTAATGATTTATCCTTCGTGGATTGATACTGTCTCATATCATTCTCATTCTAGGAACAAATCATACGGACCTCCTATCATTTATTCATCTAGGTGATCTAATCACAAATGATAAGAGTGTAATCTCCTTTGTCATATAGTTAATTTGTACAACAACACCATGATCTGTACAAATAGTGACGTTATTGGTCATAATTGTCCAACGATCTTCCACTGGCCTATAGCGAGTCACTCGAGTGTCTGACACCCGAACTATGTACGGTTGGCTCAAACTGTTGAGAAAAGGTTTTCATCATCGGATTTGCATGATTATCGTCTGATACGATTTATACGATCATCACATCGCCACGATGTATGATCCAAACGAATCAGATGAATATCGAAGTATATATTTGGATCGTTGATGAGACCATTAATTCTTGAGTCTGTGCTGACGCATAGCTCGGCTACTAAATGAACTATATCTAATCTAATTAGATTTTGTATCGACCCATAAGGCTTCTATTGCTGCCTCAGCTGCTGCAATAACCCTCATATGTGGTTTATTCGGTAACAGTATCTTGCTAGGAAGATTTCCAACTCACTGTTCCGTTATTCAAACTGTATAGTACCGTTTTGTGACTTATAGTCATTTTATCGGTTAGGAAACTTGCAACAGTGATCCCAGTCACTTCAAGTTCTCCATCTCCATAGTTTAAGACAGCATCCTTAGTTCTCTAAGATACTAACGGATGTTCTTAACATCAATCCAGTGACCATCACTAGGATTGGCCTGTTTGTGAATCCATATGCTCAAAACGTATGAGACACCAGGTCACGTACATTTTATAATGTACAAATTCTCGAAGAGTTCTAACAACTTTAAATTTATCCCAGTAGATTTTTATTCCTAGAATAAAGGTTGTTTCTCCCAAGAATTCTATGGATAATTTTCTCGAATGCCAAGCTTTCACCAATTATTATTATGGGATTATCATTTCCAAGAAATGACATATTATCATTATTTATAGGACATCCACTGTCAGTGCGCACCCACTAACCCTCTTATATACACAAGAATCATTTCGTTTTGAACTAAATCATAAACCATTATGATCACATCAAAACGACAATTCCAAGAACCTAATGCTTGTTTCAATCCAAACATGGATCGAATAACCTGCAAACCTTGTTTGCTAGTTTTGGTACGACAAAACCGACAGGATGTCATAAACATCCTCCGAAAGGTTTCCTTTTTAGGAAAGCGATTTTCCCATTAAGCTGACATATTTCATAAATGAAACATGCAGCTTTAGCAAGCATTATCCAAATGGATTTACCGTAGCAACAGGTAAAAGGTTGAATCGTAATTAATACAATGTTGATAACGATACCTTTCAGCTAAAAGCCTAGCTTTATACGTTGGTATGTTGCCATCTATGTACGTCCTCCTTGAAGACTTATAAAGTACCAATAGGCACAATGCCTTGTGGTACATCAACCAGTATCCAAACTTGGTTGATATACATGGAATCCATTTCGGACTCATGACACTTTGTCATAATTGGGAGTCGATACCTTGTATCACTTCCTCATACGTAGTCAGTTGGTATACCTCAATAAGATAGACATCTTTTCGAGGTGAGATCAGAAACCCATACCCCAGGTTGTTTTCTAACTCTCTCCGACTTACGCGGTTCTTGTGTATTCGAAGAGTAATGGAATAGTTACATCCTTGATGAACTATTTGTGTTTCATTAAAGATATGTGCCTGGAATAGTATTACTCTGATTTTCATCGAGTTTTACTATCCTCCCACTTACCACTGCATATAGGTATTCCTCTTAGGAAAACCGCATGGCGAGCAACAATTAAATTGTTCTCTAGTGATTTGTATAAGTACTATACTTTGGTATCCCTAGGATAACCTACAATTGGCACTTATCCAATTTGGGTTTTAGTTTGGTATCATCCAAACATATGCCTAGCATACCCAAATTTTCAGGAATGAGAAACCTGGTTTCTTTCCTGTTCATATTAATATGATATATGTCAAACATATTTTATGGAACCTTATTCAAAATAAGTTCTGCATTATTTATGTATATCCATTGAAGGAAATGGTAGCTCAGAGCGACTCATGATTTAACCTTATCATGTCCAACAAAATTCGGTTACTCAATTCGGACACACCGTCAAACTGACGTGTTCCGGTAGGAGTCCTCATTGAAAGAATATTATACTCTTTCAAGTATATTAGAAACTCATTGCTTAAGTATTTTCCATTAGGGTCTAACCGTGACGTTTAATACTTTTGCCGATCTGTTTGACTATTTCGTGTCGAAAACATTGAAAGTTTTCGATTTGTGTTTCTAAAGAGACAATAACCATAATGCGATGCCACAACCGTAAAGGTCATGAAATATTCATATCCACATCTAGCCTAGCTAGATATGGGCCCACTTGCTTCAATATGAACTAGGGCTAACAGATCAGTGGCATTTGCACTTTTACCAAGTAAATGTGTTTTAGGCACATTGCCCAATAAACTAGATTCGTAGACTTTATTTTAATGGAATCAAATTAGTCATAGTACCCACTCTTCAAAAGTGCGGATATACGAGTCTTGTTTGATTGTGTCCCAAACAACAATGACACAAATTAGTTTTTTTTCTGATCAAATCAGTTTAAGCTATTTGTTTGTCATGTGATATTTTTGAGATTTATTTATATTCAAAATATAAATGCTGTTATTCACATCTAATGTGTTTATCTCAATATCATCTTTATAAAATGAAACCTTTAGTGTTCTAGAATATAAAGGTTCACCCGCAGCGGGTTAAACACTGATATAGAGATAATGTTTCTAGTCAAACTAGTTACATTATAACATTTTCCAAATTCAGGTACAAACCCGAGGGTAGTTCCTAAAATAGGTATCTACGGTTAAAACAGCGACTTTCGTCCCGTTTCCGATCCGCAGATTAATCTCTATTTAAGTCAGTATCCTACTCATAGCAGATTCTGAACATCAATTCATATTTATGTACCACACTAAGTATTTAAAATCTAATTTTAATACTAGTAGTGAACATAATTATGACAAACATATTTGAAGTCAGAGCCTTGCCCGTCTTCTATTCCTTCATGTATGCTTTGTCCAAACGGCAGTCACGCTTCCACGATCCCGTTTGCTACATTTAGGCAAACATTTTGGGATATGTCATTTATCTTCCCAGAAGACTATAATGATTTTGCCTTTGCCCTTTTCCACATTCCAGAAGCCTTTAACCAAGCCTTGGGTTTCTAGAATATCGAAGTAAGGTGCGCCTTGCGCTACTTGCCTAATTGCAAACTTTGAATTATCTCCTTGAGAATAGTCCTTAACTCTCCAAGAGTTATTATTGCAATTTAGTACTTCTAAAATCTAAGTATAGGTTTATGAAGATCCTTCAATTTCAATATCATACTTTAAGGATCTAACCCTTAGTTCTCACAAAGAAATTAAGGAGTCTAATGCGACAAGCTAAATGGATTAAGCACTAAAGTTACCATTACATAAATCTTCCAAAGATTATGCTCGACTATTTGCTTAACTCCGGGCTTAGGTCTAATATGTTATTTTATCAAATAAAGTAACTTATTAGTTTTTCCAGGACCATCATGAAATTCTATTCCCAATTTTGAAAATTAAACCATTTAAATACATTTTCCCTAGGATTATGTTTTAAATGTCAATCTTTCAATTTACATCTTGATTCTAATAGTCCAACTATTTAATTAACTATTTAGGTACTATTTATTATAATGATTACTATAGTCCAACTATTTAATCAAATATAATTAATTAAATCAAATATATTGATTATTATAATCCAATTATATAATCAACTATAAATGAATTGTTTGAATACAGTCCAACTGTTAATTAAAACAACATTTAAATATTAGTCCAACTAACATTTGATTTATCTGACGAATGATATTTGATTTGAGCGCATATGGCAAGTAGTTAAACGAATATTGCAAATTCAATTTTGCCTCCCACTATTTTTCGGCGAGCCTCTAACCCTCTGTCGAGTACTCGGGAAACCGTGTTTCCTAGTGGGCTAGGATCCCGTTAATATCACACAATCTTGACTTTGGCCAACAAATTGTATGATAATTAACTAGGTAGATCTCTAAGATCAATTGGATCTGATCCAACTCCTAGATCCAGTAGGGGGACATCCAAGTCCGAAATATATATCTTATATATGCCAATATATCCAATATATTACCTAACCTTTTTCCTCTGAATCAACTAAGCCTTGGCTTTGGCACAACAAACATAGTGATCCCAGTTAAGCGGAACCTATTGACCGTGGAAAGGTTCGTAATCAATGTCGATGGACAAGAAGTGGTCTTGACTTTGGCCAACAAACCAAAACTTGGACAAGACACCAATATGGAACAAAGCTCTTGTGATTCAAACACATCCTCGACGGACAAAGGCCTTGAATTTGGCCAACAAACCAATGCCAGTCTTGGATCTTGAGTAAGAATCACTCAATGGAAGGAAAAACGCTTAATATTATGCGAGGGTTTTTCGCGTGCAAATTGCAACCAATTTATTATCTTTGTTAAGGTCTCATCATCATACACCCTTAAACATGCATTCTAAACACATAATAAAGCGCGTATAATAAATAATAATGATATGCGGATGGATACTTTACACTATGATCCTAGATCAAATCTCTCCATTTCCTCTCTCCCGCTAGCACAAGTATTTACTTCTACCCATTACACTACACTTCTAAAGAAACCTCATTTACATTGAGGGGAATAGGTGAGAAGAGAATACAAAGAATAAGGAGGTAATAAGGCTGGACACGCAGGTCCAATTAATAAATCAAATTTATTAAAAAAATTTCTAAAATTGCCCCACCAATCTAATATCCATCTGATATACATTATTCATGCATCGCAGCCATGTATTCACACAAGCATGTTATCAATCAATCTAATAAAATTAATTAATATGATAATTAGTGACCATCCAATGTTCAAACAACGATTTGATTTTGCTCGAGTCAAACTCGTTTTGCGAATAAGTACTCAAAGAACGAATTCTCGAATTAAATTAAACTACAAAATTAAATCCAATTCAATTTGTATTTAATACTAATTCGCTATTTAATTCCAAATTAAATATCACACTTTATTAATAAACCTTTACGACTTAAATTCCAAATTTAATCGTTACGGGTCTCAAAGCCTGATTAACGTCCAACGTCAATTTAATTAAGTCCAATGTGTTTTTAATTAATTTCTTTAAGGCGTGGACTTTTGGTCAACTCGGGTCGAAGCCAATAACCAAAGTCCAATCCGGGAGTTACCCCATAAGCCCAGAAATCAATTTAGGCCCAATTAAACTTTAAAGTCCATTAGTCGCATTTGGGCTTTATGGAAGCGGTTTTGGGCCCAATTGGATCCAACCAATATTGCCTAAACCCAACTTAGTACAACCAAGCCCAATAAGCCCATTTACAACTTTGAAAGTCCAATTTCCAAAATTAGGCCCAATATAATTAAATTCCAAATTCCCAATTCCCAATTTAATTACCAAAGTGTATAGCATTATTAATCACCCAAATCAATATTTCCAAAACATCAAATTGGCCTAATTAATCATGCTTATCATCATTAAATCATGTCCAACACAATTTAACAAAAAACAAATCCATATACATGCTATATTGCTCTCGGCCAAGGGGAAATTTTATGTCCAAATCAAATTCAATCCTATTAAATTCAATTCAACATTAAATCAATATTCCCAATTGATTTCCAACACATCCAATGATCAAAAATCAAAAATCCAAGACAATTTAGGGCATCCATCAATTCGGCCAAGCCTAAGATATTGGGCAAATTTGTTCCAAATAACATTTCTTGAAATTGATCAAATAAAACTTCAATTAAAACACATTTAAGCATATTCATTCATCCAATTTCATAAAATCATGCTCAAAATCAATTTACCCAAATTTTAAGCCCTAATCAAATTTCATGCTTTCAACCTTGCTCTGATACCATTGTTGGAGATCTCTAAGTCATGAGGATCGATTATAAAGCAAGAAATAAGTGCGAATACAATCGAGGAAGTTGCGGAATACACACATCGATCGGTTGAGCGACGCAAGAGGCAACAAAAATGCGGTTTCTGCTCACTGTCAAGCTCGGCAGTGGGCTGCTGTTTGCTCCTCAAATTCGGCCATTGTGGGTCCTTCGTCAAGCTCCAAGCTTCGCGAAATGATTCCCGGCTCATGGGTGGACTTCCTTATCACCTTCGCATGATCCCAGAGTGTGCTAGATCTCTTGATTTTGCAACGAAATCACACTTAGCTTCCCTTCATTTTCGGTTCTGCCCAGCAAAATAGAAGAAGAAATGGCGTGAGAGATAGAGGGAATTTCTTGGCTCCAAACCGTGAGAATGAAGAGAGAGATAAATGAAATGTGTAATTGATTTTTGGTATTGAATTTCACAAATCATATACCATTTTTGGCTTTAAAAATTCAAACAATTAAAGCCATAAATGCCAACCACACATATCAAGTCACATCACTCAATCAATCAATCAATTGTCACATCACTCAAAGTGACATGATTTGACGCTTGATGTGACTAGTGATTTGACGCTTGATTTGACTTACATGCCGCACTAGAATTCGAAATGCGAATGCGCTCGCAAACAATCCCGGGCTCGGGTTAGCTAATTCTAAATTAACGAATTTTTCGTTGAGACGTAATTAAATGATTATGCCTAGAGAAATCATTATTTACATCGCTAACGAATTAATTCTAAATTAATTCGTTCGCCCGAATTAAAATCTAATTTTAATTCCCCGTCGAAATCCAATTTCGTTTAATATATCAAATATATTAATTTATCGATTAATTCCAAATTAATCGTTATCTCTCCATAATTGATATTTTATCCCAGATAAAATATCTCCGTAATTAATCCCAGATTAATTTTCTCTCTCATTTAATTAATCCCAGATTAATTAAAAGTGCGAGTCATACATCATCTGTGAATCTTCGGGAAGCGACCCATGAGATCCCCGGATATGTTGGCAGTAAATCGGGTCGTCTGACTATCCGAACACGTAAATACCTAGTACTACGTTTGTACCGATTTACAAGACAATGTTGGCTTCTAGCAAAACGCCATGTCTACCCAATTCTCCAAAAATATCCTTACAGGAATATAAGGATCTATATTAGGCGTAATATACATAGTATTGCATATTTCGATCCAGTATTGGATGATCACATGCAAGGCCTGGGGCTGGTACAGTGTCTGCCCTTACGAAGCATATATCGGTCGACAAGCAACTAGTCTCTTTATTATTGGATAATCATGACCAAGTCATATTATCCCGACGGTTGCAACCTTTTTAGAGAACCAGTTATGTATCCGTACGCGATCATCATCTTCATATGACTGGAGTGACACTTCCGTCTTGACATCACACCCAACACACTACGATTCTCAATATACCCAGCAGAGGCGTACACAGAACCGGTTAAAGCCCTGGACGACCACAACCAAAGTATATTGATTGTCGCAAGCATTAGCGGTGCAAGTCTCATGTTAAGACCAAATACACCTACCCTGATTTCGGACTTTCATAGACACATAGTCATACTACCAATGGAATTCCGACGGGGTCTATCCAGAGCGAAGCTGTTTCCCGTACCATCGGTAAACACAACCTCCTATTACACTTGCATGAGTATCATATACCCAAATATATGAGAACTATGCCGTTTGTGCCCTCACAACAGACACAAGTGTAATACTAGTCTTTTACATATTTATCGATGTCCAATCTCGACAATACTCTGACTAGGGATATTTAATGATTTATCCTTCGTGGATTGATACTGTCTCATATCATTCTCAATCCAGGATCAAATCATAAGGACCTCCTATCATTTATTCATCTAGGTGATCTAATCGCAAATGATAAGAGTGCAATCTTTTTTTTACATAGTTAATTTGTACAACAACATCATGATCTGTACAAATAGTGAAGCTATAGGTCATAATTGTCTAACAACTATTACCTAGTAACATTCTTCCAACTTCATACATGCTTAACCCCTTCATCAAACTTTCATCCATTAAGAACAAAAAGAATAAAGAATAGAAAAACTTAAGAACATCACCAAGTGAAGCCCACAACAAGAAGAACAATTTACTCTTTAATGGAAGGTTGGAAATACTTACTAAATTCCAAGCTTTTCTTTGATTTTTCTTTTTCTTTCTCTATACCTTCTTTGCTATGTTTTAATGGATTTTTGATAAAGTGTATTAGGTTATTTTAACCCTAAAATAAAAGAAACAATATATACTTGCTCACATCTTGCCTTGGCCGAATTTGCCTAGGGGAAAATATCAAGACATTTTGTTTTAATTTCATTTGAATTTCAATTTGCCAACTTGTTAAAATGATCACTACACTTTAATGATATTTTCAACCAAGTCAACAATTGCAACTTAGCAATTAAAACAATATCATAACTTTAAAATATCTATACTTTAATTAATTTAATCATTTAACAATTAAATAATTAATTAAATACAAATATATTAAATATATGTATAATATTTACATCAAATATTAAATACATATATTCATTTATGATATTAGTCAAACATCTCAATTTGATAATTAATTAATGTGTATTTGAATTAATCAAGTATTAAATGCAAATACATAAAATTAAGGAAATGACTATCGGGTCCATTTACATGTATTTTGCGTTTAACCTTTAAACGACTTTATAAATAATCAATATTATGTATAAATGTTGCCCTAGTGCTCTACGAGTATATTTCATTAGTGAGACTCTCTAGATTCAAGCATATGCGTCAGGAAATCCATTTTCGTGTCCATAATTTATCCACCCGTAAATTATGACGATCACGGATAAACTCGCTCAATCATACAGGTTGAGGTCATGGAAAATATATAATTCCTCCGTCACAGGTATCCGGATATATCCCAGAGATATAGATGTAAATGTCAAATCTCTATAGGGATTATCCTGTCGACTATTCTATTAGCAATCTCAAAAAAGAACATTTAGAACTAACTTCTAAATTGTACCATGGGCCCATGGTTTTTATCTGATTTCTAATCATATGGACTACCTATGATCTGATACACAGAACTGACAGATCCTATCTCGAGACACACAGAACACCCTGAGGATCTATCTACACCCAACGAACAGGCGGAGGTCTGATCTAAATTGATCGGTGACGTGACTGCCATCTAAGTGTAGAAGATGTCTCATTTACCCACAGTGGCATCTCAAGTCTAAGAATCACAAGTGCTACTCAACCCGATAAATTTCATATTGACGTTGGTGTACCATCCATTAAGAATCTTCGGTGAGTCGTTCATTGTTTATTCGCTATAAACACCTACACGTCTATACTAGTCTCCAAGACTTATGGTTCGTTGAGAACCATTGGAATCATATATTCCAGTATACGACATATACCGGTCTCAACGGGTTTACTATACTGACCAATTTGTGTAAACCTTGACCAGGAACTGTCTGAGAATGACAACGTCATGATACAACTCAATGTCAGTTGCGACATTTTTGCAACTGCACCATGACTAGTCATTCTAAGGTCATTACGTCTTTACCATATTAAAAGATACATTATATTATAGAAACTGCATATATTATTCAAAATAATAATGTTTTACCGAAGTATTTGTTGGATAATATGACCCATAGCGTCACTATTTGTACAGATCACGGTGTTGTTGTACAAATTAACTATGTGACAAGGAAATTGCACTCTCATCATTTGTGATTAAATCACCATAAATATATATAAATGAAGAGAGGTCCATATGATTAGTTCCTGGATTGAGAATGATATGAGACAGTATCAGTCCATGAAGGATTAATCATTAAATATCCCTAGCCGGAGTATTATCGAGACAGGACATCGATAATGCGGAATAGGCTAGTATTGCACTTGTGCGCGTTGTGAGGGCACAACGGCATAGTTCTCATATATTAAGTATTGGATACTTATGCAAGTGCGATAGGAGGTTGTGTTTCACCGATGGTACGGGAAACAGCTTCGCTCTGGATAGACCCCTCGGAATCCCATTGGTATTATGACTTTGTGTCTATGGGAGGCCGAAATCAAGGTAGGTGTGTATAGTCTTAACCTGAGACTTGCATCGCTAATACTTGCGATAATCGGTAGACTTTGGTCTTGGTGGTACAGGGCTTTAACCCGTTCTGCGTACACCGCTTCTGGGTTTATCAGAGAGTCGTAGTGTATTGGGTGTGATGTCGAGACGGAAGTATCACTTCAGTTATAGTGGAGATGATGTCACGCAGGATACGGTATTAGTGCTCTTAAGTGCTGGCCGGCCATCGAGATATTATGACAAGGTCATGTATATCCGATTATAGAGACTAGTTACCAGACATCCGACATGTGCTTCGGACGGGGCAGACACTTATCCAGCCCCAGCCCTAGCACGTGACTATCCGATAGTGGGCTGATATACACAATACTTGTTGGTTTCTATTATATGTCCCAAGGAAAGATTAAGCATATGAAATACAACAATGAATATATATTAAAAGATGAAGTATGGCGGAATCATACTTACAAAGATTTTGTGATGAGAAGTGATGAAGAAAATCTTTGAATCTCCAAGCTTCAAGTTTCGGCCAAGGGATGAAGAAGAGTTGAAGCTCCAAGCTTTGTGTATTCCAAGCTCTTTGATGGTTTCCCTATCACCTCCTTTGATCCTTCAATGTGCTAGCAAATGGAGAAAAGAAAATCAAATCTTCTTTGCCCTAATGGAAGTCACGGCATTGTGAGAGAGAGAGGAGAGTTGTATTGATCTTTTTTACAAAAATCAATTATATTTATGCCATAATATTTATTAAATTAATAATAAACGTTATGACACAAATCATGCAATGGCTTAGAGTGTCAAACACTCAAACTCCATGCAAAACCATTGAGTGTATTGTACACTATCACCATGCAATGTATTAACAATTAAATAATGCATATAATGACATGTGTCATGTGGGCCCCACACGTTTCCAAATGAAAGTGGGCCCACGTGCACTCACGCGTTCGGGTTCGATATTTCCGAAATACCGAACTTACGTCGCGACGTTAATTAAATCGAATTTAAATAATAATTGCGCCTAGCGAAATTATTATTTACGTCGCTAACGAATTAAATCTAAATTAACTCGTTTGCCCGAATTAAAATCTAATTTTAATTTCCCGTCGAAATCGAATTTCAATTATTATATCGAATATAATAATTTTATCGATTAATTCTAAATTAATCGTTCTCTCTCTAAATAAGGCACTTTATCCAAGATAAAGTTTATCCGCAATTAATCCAAGATTAATTAAGTTCGAATCAAATATCAGGTGAATCTTCAGGAAGCGACCCAGAGATCTCCGGATATGTTGGCAGTAAATACGGTCGTCGGATAATCCGAACACGTACGTACCTCGTACTACGTTCTTACCGATTCACAAGACAGGTTGGCTTCTAGCAAAGCGCCATGCCTTCCCAATTCTCCAGAAATATTCTTACTGGAATATTAGATCTATATCAAGCGTAGTATACCGTAGTATTGCGTACATCGATCCAGTATCGGACGATCACATGTTAGGCCTGAGGCTGGAAATGTGTCTGCCCCGTACGAAACATATATCGGACATCAAGCAACTAGTCTCTTAAAATCGGACAATCCTGACCTGGTCATATTGTCCCGACGGTTGCAACCTTTTATAGAGTACTAGTTCTGTGTCCTGCGTGATCATCACCTCCATATGTCTGAAGTGATACTTCCATCTCGACATCACATCCAGTACACTACGATTCTCGATAAACCCAGAAGAGGTGTACACAGAACCGGTTAAGGTCCCCAACCACCAAAACCAAAGTTTACCGATTGTCGCAAGTACTAGCGATGTAAGTCTCAGGTTAAGACCATATACACCTACCCTGATGCGGCCTCCCATAGACACGCAGACATACTACCAATGGGATTCCGCGGGGTCTATCCAGAGCGAAGCTGTTTTCCGTACCATCGGTAAAACACAACCTCCTATCGCACTTGCATAAGTATCCAATGCTTAAATATATGAGAACTATGCCGTTGTGCCCTCACAACGTGCACAAGCGCAATACTAGTCTATTCGCATTATCGATGTCCGATCTCGATAATACTCCGACTAGGGATATTTAATGATTAAACCTTTATGGATTGATACTGTCTCATATCATCTCAATCCGATATTAATCATATGGACTTTCGCGCCATTTATATATCAAAGTAAATAATATTAAAAAAGGCAAAAGGCAACAATTTCATATCACATAGTTAATTTTGTACAATAATACAATATCATTTACAAACAGTGACGCTATGGGACATAATGTCTAACAATCTCCCACTTGGCCTATAGCCAGTCACTCACATCATCTAATACCCGAACTATGTATGTGTCGTTCAAAAACTTGCTGAAGAACAGCCTTCGTCAGCGGATCTGCAATGTTGTCATCTGATGTGACCTTCTCGACCTTTACATCGCCACGATGTATAATCTCCCGAATCAGATGGTAACGTCGAAGAACATGCTTGGACCGTTGATGAGACCTTGGTTCCTTAGCCTGTGCTATAGCCCCGTTATTGTCACAATACAATGGAACGGGCTCAGCTGCTAACGGAACTACTACGTAATCCGATTAGGAACTTTCGGATCCAAACTGCCTCATTTGCTGCTTCAGATGCAGCGATGTACTCTCCGCTTCTGTTGTTGAATCGGCAACAGTATCTTGCTTGGAAGATTTCCAGCTCACTGCTCCGTTATTCAAACAAAAAAATGTACCCGGATTTCGACTTGTAGTCATCCTTGTCGGTTTGGAAGCTTGCATCGGTATACCCAGATACCGCAAGTTCTCCTCCTCCTCCATAAATAAGAAAGCATCCTTAGTTCGTTTAAGATACTTAAGGATATTC
>SKCR01051146.1:0-38258 GCA_019454045.1 Zanthoxylum bungeanum | reverse complement strand
TTGTTGTGTTACATTGCATGAAACTATTTGGATGAAAGCATGTTAGATCTAAGTACCCTTGAGCATGAATGATGAATAGATTCGGTTAGTTTATTGCACAAATTATATCATCACAAGTGACATAAGTAAGGGACCATTCCGAACCCAACGGTTTGAGGTCTTCCCTTGCGAGGGGTGAGTGCGGCCTTAAATCTTTGTCCCGGTTCACACCGGGTGGCGACTCCATGTTATTTCATACTTCCCAACTAGGTCGCGAGCCTAGAACATCGTCGCCCAGGTTCTGTTGTCTACAGTCACTAATTTCTTTATTCTCTTTTCGCTTGTCTATATGCTTTTGTGTGCATTAGTTTCACTAACTTTTTACTTTTGTAAAATGTTTGTGGGTATCATTGCTGTAAACCCTCACGAGACTACAACTCGTCCACTAGGGACACCTAGGGATTTAAAGGCTTGTTGCATATGGTAAATGCAATCGTAATCCCTACGAAAGTGGCTTAGTTAAATTTTATTATGTTATTTTATTCTATGTTTTGCTCGAGGGCTAGCAAAATGTTAGGTTTGGGGGTGTGATGAGTGGTAATTCTATCATTATTTCCCACTCATTTAACCTAATATTTTGTATAGTTTCTTGCGTTTTGTGAATATTTTGATGTGTTTTGTGTTATTTTGTAGATAAATAAAGTTTCAGGACATTATAGAGGTGATTTGGAGTAAAACAGTGAAAAATGGAAAAATGGGCATTTTGGTCATTTAGACGCGTCGCGACGCCTAACATGCACTAGAGCTGCTAACGTGCGCCGGGTCAACGGGTCAAAATTTGAGAAGTTTGACTTTGCTAACGTACGTTGTGCCACGTGTCACCATCACAACCGATATGCTAACGTGCGCCTTGCCACATGTCGCAATCCTACGGTGCCGACACTCTCTCATGCCACGTCAGCATAATAATTGAGCTCTCAACCGCCTCGTCACGTGTCACCTTATCTTCTTATCCGAATTGCCACGTGTCAAGCCCTCAGCGTGCCATGCCTAACTGTTCCAGCATCGCGACGCTATAACCCCTGGCGTCGCGACGCCCGAAGCCTATCTGCGCCTATAAATTGAGCTCAAGATTTCAGTTTCAGTTGCACCATTCTCTCTCATTTCTTTGATGTAAATAGGGAGTCTTCTCTCTAGTTTCTTTTAATTTAATTTTTGTAATTTAATTTTACTTACGTTATGTAATAATAGTAATTTACTTTCTTTATTTTTACAGTTTTTACTATTCAACCATGATGAGGTAACTTCCTGTGGGACACAGGAACTGGACGACGCATGATGTTCCATGTTCGCGGCCTGGTTGGGAGTACAGAATAGTCTGAGGGACTAAACTGGAGAATAATGGAGTCGCCACCTGGTGTGAACCAGGAAAATGAGATTTAAGGCCGCACTCACCCCTCGCAAGGGAAGACCTCAAACCGTTGGGTTCAGAATGGTCCCTTACTTATGTCACTTGTAATGAAGGGATTTATGTAATAATTTAATCAAGTTTAAGTAATACTTATTTCCAAGAGTATCATGCTTCTAAATTCACATGCATACATCAACAAGTTCATATAAATTTACATGTAACACAAATCCGAATTTGCATACAGCCTATTAGCATGTAATATATGTCTTAATTTGCATACATAAAGATTAACATACGGCAAGCATACAAGTTAATAAACACATTATACTCATACATGTGGGGAATACAGATGAACGACACTTACACAATCTTGCATAATGCATAGAAACAATCAGGTTTATCATATGAAGGAATAGCTACTAGGGACAATTATGTACG
Source organism: Zanthoxylum bungeanum (assembly GCA_019454045.1). Taxonomy (NCBI): domain Eukaryota; kingdom Viridiplantae; phylum Streptophyta; class Magnoliopsida; order Sapindales; family Rutaceae; genus Zanthoxylum; species Zanthoxylum bungeanum. The sequence continues at coordinate 36,430 of SKCR01051146.1, read as the reverse complement.
AAATCTGATGAAAATAACTCAGTTCAGTGGGTGCGCATTCGCGTAGCGTTCGAGAACGCGTTCGAACGGTAAAAATAAGGTTCGCGTTCGTGTGGCATTCGAGAACGCGTTCGAACAGAACCAGACCTGATGCATGCAACACATTCATAGACAAACAAATCCAAAATGTGGGACCTCACGTATCCGATTGAACTCATCTCACATCCAATCGAATATACACCAACCGGCGCGTTAAAGCATCGTGGTAAAGGATTTTAACCCCTCCAAATAGGGGACCTTTAATCCGACTTACTAAGCCCATGCACTCGATCGTATCATGCATACAAAGATAAAGGCAATCACATCAAACTTGGTATGCCCGATTGAACATATCTTACATTCAACCGAACACACATCAACCGGCGCTGCAAAGTATCGTCGTAAAGGATTTTAACCCCTCCAAATAGGGGACCTTTAATCTGACTTACTAAGCCAATGCACTATATTGTATCATACATACAAAAATAAAGGCAATCATATCAAACTTGGTATGCCCGATTGAACATATCTTGCATTCAACCGAACACACATCAACCGGCGCGGCAAAGCATCGTGGTAAAGGATTTTAACCCCTCCAAATAGGGGACCTTTAATCCGACTTACTAAGCCAATGCGCTCGATGACATCATGCATAAACAAGTAACATGCAGAATTTAAATAAGAAATAATAAATAAATCAAAGCAACATAAAACAAAAGAAGGTGCCGTTTACTCAAGCGGTACGTGGAGTTGTATCCCGAGTACAGGTCATACTACCGTCCATTCGGAATCAGCTATGAAATTTTTGTTCGGGTTTCCATCCGATATACCGCGAGAGTTGACACATCTTTCATTTTATTCCAAGGCCACAACATGCTTCACTCAAAAATAATCATGCAAACGGAACTCAATAAATAATAAAAATACAACTTAAAATGAGTGTGAAAAATACCCTCAGGTCTAACCTTTTTTGATGACTTTCGGACTCGCGTTTCACGGCCGTCGGAAGGGCTATCGCTCCACAACTTTTCTGGTTCACTGGTTTGCGTTTTACCTCGCTGTTTCGCTGCTCAAGCTGTTGTTTCCTCGCGGTTTCACTGCTCAATTATTGGTCACTGTTTTGGCTTTTCAACGGACTGTTTTGAGTGTTTTTTTGTGGGTTTTTAGTGCAGTATTGTGTGATTATTTTAAGGATTATAAATGCAGTTTTTATGTTACTATTTTGAGGATTTTAGGGACTGTTGTTTTGGGGGTGATTTGGGATACTGTTCAGGCGTGTTTTAGGAGGTGTAGGGGCTGCTATTTTCGGTGGAAAGGGGCTACTGTTTGGGGTGTATTTTCGGTGATGTGTGGAGGTTTAGGGGGTGCTGTTTTCGGTTGTGGAGTGGGGGAGATAAAGAGAGTTATTTGTGTTTTTCTTCTTGCTATTGCTGTGAGTGGCTAGGGCTCTTGGTGTTGTGATTTTCGTGTAAGTCTTGTGTATGAGCTAGGGGAGTGCATGTCTTGGTTAGGGGTTGTTTATATAGAGAATGGCTAGGGCTTCACCTTGTCTCACAAGGAAGGGATTTGATTTAGTGTTGAGCAAGGAAAGTCAAAGATTGAGGGGGGACAAATTTGGTTTAGATTAGGAAGTCAATATCTTTAATTTGTTATAATTGATTTTAATTAGGCATGACATCTTTTTTATTTAGTATGTGATTTTGTTTAGTTAGGAAGTTAATATATATTTGATTTATCTAAATTAAGTATGATTATTTTTATGTTTTATTTAATTGGTAAATGGTTTATTTATTTTATTTAATTCAATGTTTAATTTAATTAATATTTGATTTAATTTGGGTGTAATTTAAGGGCCTTGGGCGTGTGGGCCTAGCAGCAAAACCAAAAATACCGACGCCGTTCGAACGCCCCTTCGAACGCTACACGAACGCCCGCAATCTGCTTGACGTTCGAATGAAGTAACGGACGCAACACGAACGAAAACAGTGAACTTGCGAAATGAATCCGATGACGTACTTATTCTGAATTTCCCCTTCCGACCTCCGTTTCTCGCAACATCCTTAACTAAAAAGGTATTACCTCCAACTGAGACTCATCATCGGGTTTCACATGTGAAAATGCAATGCCTACAGTCGCCCCCACTTTGATGGGACTTGTGCAGTGTGTGACTTTGAACAATCCTATCAAAGTTATGCAATGCATTTTCACTTACCTAGCTCGTCTGCTGCCTCGAGCTAAGTTGGTGCTGTAGTGGACCTCGATCCTGGGACGCATCCCAACAACTGCAACCGACAACAGGGCACCTCGACCCTGGGCACCTCGACCCAACACCGCTGACAATAGGGACCTCGCCCTCGAACTGATGATGTAGTGGGCACCTCGACCCTGGGCACCTCGACCTGGAACTACAACCGACAATGGGGGCACCTCGACCCTGGGCACCTCGACCCAACACCGCTGACCATAGGAACCTCGCCCTCGAACTGATGATGTAGTGGGTACCTCGACCCTGGGCACCTCGACCCGGAACTACAACCGATAACTGGGGCACCTCGAGCCTGGGCACCTCGACCCAACACCGCTGACCATAGGGACCTCACCCTCGAACTGATGATGTAGTGGGTACCTCGACCCTGGGCACCTCGACCCGGAACTGCAACTGACAATGGGGGTACCTCAACCTTGGGACGCATCCCCGAACTGCTGACGATGTGGGCCTCGCCCTCAAGCTGATATGGGCCTCGCCCCCAAGCTGATATGGGCCTCGCCCCTTGGGACTCATCCCCAAAAACTGAAATTGCGCTGACGCTACTTGGCTCATTTCTGCCGCTTTCTACTTTCTTCGAACCTGTGAACAAAAAACAAAAAAAAACACGAAGAGAATGCAATGTTACGTGTATGCATGATTGATTTTCTTATTTCGTTGGGTTAGGTCTTCTGCCAATTCCCGTGGTGATTGCTCGGTCTTCACTCCCACAGACAAAGTATTGCTTCAATCTGTCTACGTTAATCGGCTCGGTGAAATCGTTCCCCTCCAAGTCTAATAGCTTCACTGCTCTATTTCCCATTACCTTCTGCACTATGTAAGGTCCTTCCCAGTTAGGTCTGAATTTTCCCCTCGGATCTGTCATCGACGGCCTCGACTGCTTAAGTACTAAATCACCCTTTCTGATCTTGGTGGGACGTATTTTCTTGTTGAATGCTCGGGCTAGTCTCTTCCGATACAACTGCATGTGATACAAAGACTTCGTTCTCTTCTCATCCAATAGTGCTAACTGATCAAACCTCTGTGTGGCCCACTCCTATTCCGGTAATTCTGCCTCTGCTAATACCCTCATAGACTATATTTCCACTTCTATCGGCAATACTGCTTCCATTCCATAGACCAAAGAGTAAGGTGTGGCCCATGTTGCTGTTCTTACTGATGTTCTGTACCCCCACAAAGCATACGGTAATTTCTCGTCCCAATCTCTGCAATTTTCTATCATCTTAGCTAAAATCGTCTTTATAGTCTTGTTGGCTGCCTCAACTGCCCAATTTGCCTGCGGCCTGTACGGTGATGACTTGTGGTGGCCTATCCCGTACCTCTGTAACATTGCCTTCGTCTCTCCTTGAAACTGAACCCCGTTGTCTGTCACTACATGATGTGTCATACCATACCGACAAATGAGGTTCCGGGCTATAAACTTTGCCATCTGTTTTGCTGTAACATTACGGAATGATTCAGCTTCCACCCACTTCGAGAAGTAATCTACTGCCACTACTATGAAGCGATGCCCATTCGATGAATTCGGTCGAATTTCTCCAATCATATCAATTCCCCATGCTGAGAAAGGCCACGGCTCTGACAGCCCGTGCAACTCTGTGTGCGGTAAGTGATTCAAATTACCATGTGCTTGACAATCATGATAGTGCTTTACCATCTTTGCGCAGTCTGTTTCCATGGTTGACCAATAAAAACCTTGTCTCACTATCTTTCGAGACAGATTCAACCCGTTCATGTTTGGACCACATACCCCGGCGTGTATTTCTTCCATTACATGATAGGCTTATTCCTTTCTCAAAAACTTCAACTGAATATCGTTTGCTTGCCTCTTGTACAGTTCCCATTTCAAAATCACATACTGGGAAGCCAACTTCTGAATGGCTATTCTGTCTTTTCTGCCCGCCTCTTCCGGGAGTTCACCATGTTCCAGATACCTCTGAATGTCATAATACCAAGGTTTACCGTCGTGGACCTCAACTTCCAGAATTCTTTCTATCTCTTAAACAGATCTGCTTGCTGTTGTCAGTATTAATGGTCTCATCACTAACTTTTTTGGATTTTCCCATGTTGCTGCAAGTGTAGCCAATGCATCTGCCATTTGATTCTCTTCTCTCGGTAAGTGCTGAAACTTACACTCGGGGATAACCTGTGCCAACTTTCTGAGGTAAAAAAGGTAAGGTTTCAACCGTTCTTCTTTCAATTCCCATTCTCCTCGCATCTGCTGGACTACCAACATAGAATCTCCGTAGATTTCCACACTCCCAGCCTTCAAGGCTACCAATGCTGTCAAACCGAAAGCACATGCTTCATACTCGGCAATGTTATTAGTCACTCTGAATGTCAACCTCTTGGCCAAGGTAAAGTCTCTCCCTCGGGGGTCACTATCACGATCCCAATTCCGGCTCCCTGTAATTCACTGCTCCGTCAAAATACATCTTCCATCTCTGGACTGTTATTGCTTGGATCTCTTCATTTGGAAATTCAAACTTATACTGATCCCCCTCAACAGGTTGTAATGACAGAAATTCTGCTACTGCTCGCCCTTTGATCACTTTGGAGGTGAGATACTCAATGTCAAACTCTGTCAGCAATACCAATCATCTGCCCAATTTTCCCACTAGTGAAGGCACCGAATGAAGATATTTCAGAGGATTTTCCTTGGCCACTATCTGGATCTTGTATGACTGGAAATAATGCCGTAATTTTCTGGAAGCCCATACCACTGCAAGACAAATCTTCTCAACTTCCTAATATCGAGCCTCATACGGGAGCATCTTCTTACTCAGATAGTAAACTGCATGTTCTACCCCTGTCTCATATGCATGTGCCATCTTTGCCCCCAGTGCTTCCGATTCTGTAGCCAAATACAATATCAAAGGTATGCCCGGTCTCAGAGGTTTCAATACAGGAGGCTTTACCAAGTACTCTCTGATCTTGTCGAAGGCTGTCTGACACTGTTCATTCCATCTCACTGGCTGATCTTTTCTCAACAGTTTGAAGATAGGCTCACATATTGATGTCAACTTGGCGATGAACCGACTGATGTACTGAATCTTCCCCAAGAATGCTCTGACTTCTTTTTCTGTCTTCGGTGCAGGCAGTTATGTGATTGCCTTGATCTTTTCGGAGTTTACCTCTATTCCGCCCATTCCTATTGTATGACCAAGCAATTTCCCTGATGTCACCCCAAACACACATTTCTTGGGATTAAGCCGCAGGTTGTATCTATCAACTCTCTGAAGGAACCTTTCCAGTGCTTCAATATGCCCAACTCTTGTCTCTTATTTCACCATCATGTCATCCACATACACCTCAATCTCTTTGTGCATCAAGTCGTGGAAAAGTGTAGTGGCCATTCGCTGATAAATAGCCCCCGCATTCTTAAGCCCAAATGGCATAACCTTGTAACAATAAGTACCCCACTCAGTAACAAATGCAGTCTTGTGCTTGTCTTCCTCGGCCATGAGAACCTGATTGTAACCTGAAAACCCATCTGCAAAGGAATACATAGCAGATAAAGTTGCACTATCAACCAGAACATCTATATGTGGCAGAGGAAAATCATCTTTCGGATAAGCTTTGCTGAGATCTCTGTAGTCTACACACATTCTGACCTTCCGATCTTTCTTTAGCACCGGCACTATATAAGCCAACCACTCATGATACTTTACTACTTCCAGGAACCCCACATCTATCTGTTTCTTAACTTCCTCTCTGACTTTCTCAGCCCATTCTGGTCTTATCCGTCGGAGTTTTTGTTTACTGGCCTCATATTCGGATAAGTTGGTATTGTGTGCTGGGCAATGTTTCTGTCTACCCCAGGCATGTCCTCATAGGACCAAGCAAACACTTTGGCATATCTGACCAACACTTCTTCTAGTTTCTCCCTCTTTTCGGAGGTTACTTCACTTGCAATCAGAATTTCCTTGGGGTTCTCAAGTGTACCCAAGTTAAATGCGGTAGTTCTGACTGAACTGACGTCAAATATGTTTGATTCGTGCAGAGTAAATAGAAATGACTCAGGCAAGTAAGCAAAAGAAATGTCTTTATTATTGGATAATGCGGAAGTACATTCAAACAAATCAGGAAGGTAAATGTCTTCATCATCTATAGACACTTCTTCCTCTGCAATCAGGTCTTCCTCAGGCTTTTTGTCCTCTCCCAGAGTCAGGCTCTCCAACTTCATCAATTTTTCCTCCCAATTCTCTTCTTCTTTCTTCACAATTTTTTCAACAATCATCTTCTTACCCAAGATATCTTGGAAGATCTCAAACCCAGGTACCACAATTCCATTAACTTCCACAGGTTCAGGCTCCCCTTGATATCCTGAAGCTTTCACAAAACATTCCATCAGTTTCAGGCCCTTTTTCTTGACATTTGGCTTTTCTTCATCAAATTTGTACCCCAAACCTTTCCGAGTAGTCTGTCCTCTGAAATCTGGCAATTTTGAACTTCACACGGCTTAAACTTCATTTTTTTCATGATCCTAGCCACCCTAGGATCCATACATTCCTCAAAAGTAGCTGACACCTGAAACCTCGTGAAAGGTTGTATCTCTAAGGCAGCCACGGCATTATCTAACTCAGCCCGGATAGTAACAACTTCTCCCTCATACGGGAACTTGATCATCTGATGTAAAGTGGAAGGCACGCCCCCAAGTTTGTGAAACAAGGCCTTCCCAACAATAAGGCAAAAGTAGCCGGGATGTCCAGTACTATGAACTCAACCTCATCTTTAATCGGTCCTACCTTGACCATAGCCACAAAGGTACCCTCGACTCCCCTTTTGCTGTCATCATAAGCCTTAATAGTCATGCTGGAGGGGTCCAAGTCTGTTGCTTTCATACCCAATCTCGCCAGAATTTTCAACGGGCACACATTGATGGACGAACCGTCATCCACCATCACACATGAAGTTCTCTTGCCCCTCACCTCGGCCCAGATAAATAGAGGGCTATTATGATTTCTTCCCTCCGCCGGGAGTTCATCCTTAGAAAAATATATCTGCAAAGCTTCTTTCTGAACTAACCCAACAAACATTGCAGGGTTGGCGTCTTCCGGTACCACAATCTTGCTCAAGGCCTCAACCATGGCCTGCCTATGCTCCTGAGATGCACATAATAGTTCCCAGATACTCACTTATGCTCTAGTTTTCCTCAATTGCCTCAACACTATATCCCCCTCAGTATTTTCTGCAGTCTCAACCACTTCTCTGCCATCTGTCAAAACTTCCTTACCCTTTTCTGCCACATCATTGTAGCGCGTCATTCCCCTTACTTCTTCCTGATCACTGCTAGAGAAATCAAGCCAAAAGTTTTTCCCCTGCTCAGTCTCATATTCACTAGTATTATCCCATATTCCCAGGCAAAAGGCTTGAGGGTGAAAGGATTTTAGGACAAGGTCTTCAGGGAGGCCAGAATTGATCATATAGACTGGTGGTAGTACGGCACGGTAATTGGGTAAGGGGTTTCTGTGTGTGTCAGGCTGTTCTGTTTATGGGTCAGGTATTTTCTTGGAATCTATCAGGTCTTGGATTTCATGGCGGAGTCGGGCGCAATTGTCAGTGTCATGGCCCTTTTGTTGGTGAAAGTGACAATAAATGCTTAGGTTATAATGTGATGGTAGGGGATTGGGTAATGGTTTGGCTTCCAAGGGTTTTAAGAGCCCTTGCCTCTTCAATTTCTCTATCACCTTGGACAGGGGCCTTCCCAAGTTGGAAAACCGCCGGTTCCGGATAGTAGCAATCTCAGCATAAACGGGCTTTGTTCCCGATGTTCCCCCAATGGGCCTCCTGTTCATACCATAGAATTTTCTATTCTCGGCCTCTTCTTCTTCAATATCCATGACAATTTCCCTCAACTGCCGAAAGTCTACAATTATGGAGGTCAGCATCCTCACCTTGCTGTAAATGGAGGGCTTGGTGCCCTTGATAATCATCTTAATCTGATCCTTCTCCGAAGGCCTAGTCTGCATCTTCAACAACTGACCCATCCATCGGTCCTCATACTCCTTAAAACTCTCTTCCGATTTCTGCTTAACATTCTCCAGATCACGGAGTGACAAATCGATCTCTAGGTCTGTGACATACTGCTTCAGGAAGGCATCAGCCAACTCCCTCCAATCTTCCTTCACTTTTTTCTCCAAACTGTGGTACCACACCACGGGAGCTCCCTCGAGCGACATTCCAAACATTTTCTGCACTTGGCGCTGAGATAAAACAACTGAACTCATGACTGATACAAACTGCCGGAGATGCACCCTTGGATCCCCATTCCCGTTAAACTTAGCCATATCAGGCATCTTGAACTGTTCCGGCAACTGTTCCTCGAAAGTCAGTGTGTCATAATCCAGCAAATCCTCATTCTTACCCCTCATCTTGCGGGTAACTGACTCAACCTGATCCCGAAGTTTCTGTAACTCTGCCTGAGACCCAGATACTCTACCTGCTGCATACTCTGCCATATCATCATCAAAAGTGGGGATATCATCCCCCAACCCATTCGGAGGCTCCTCACGCCTCAGATTCTCATAAATTCCCCCAGCACGGTGCACAGCCATACCAGCCACAACAGTAGTCAAAGCTTGCAACTGTTCAGTGACCTTGGCGAGACTGTTCTCTAACTGATCCATACGGGATACCTCATTACCAGATTCACTCATGACTGTTACTGTTCTTTTAATGAGCCTTGTCATTTCTCTAACCCAAACAGTATCTATGATGTCTTTTTAAGACATATATGGTGTTAACATGATATAGGTATGTATGAGGTGCATGAGATGCATGTAATATATAACATACTACATCAACTAAATTCTCAAACAAATCGGCCCGTTATCATTTTAGAAGCTTTTGGGCTAACTGTCATATGAGTGAATTAGTCCCAGTTTAAATGGCCCAACGAGTACACATCTTATGGCAAGGAGCCCAACCAATTCCAAATGGTAATGTTCCGAACACAATCACAAAGTGGCCCATCAATCACTTAGAAGCCTTTGGCCCAACCGTCATAAAATACGTTCTTGTCCCAGTTTAAATGGCCCAACAAGCCAATATCTCATGACAAATTGTCCAAATGGATCCACAAGATGATGTTCCCAAACACAAGCATAAAAGATAATGCAAACATAAAGTAATAATTTCTACGGAATGGCCCATCAACATTTCAGAAGCTTTGGGCCCAATGGTCATAAGGTACGAACTCGCCCTAGTTTAAATGGCCCAGCAAGTCCGCATTTCTGACAATAGTCCAACTGCATCTAAATAAGGGTGGTCCACAAGCTCATACTCAAGGAAATAATTGTTACTTTAACCATACAATCATGGTCTATGGGTGGGTTCGCAGGAGTGTAGACAAAGGCTCTCATCGGCGAAGGATGGCCCACAACTAGGTCTCCCCAATCAAGGGTTCAAGCGACCAAGTGAGCATACCGTTTTTTATACACTAAGGTACGTGCCAATGAGCTATGGTGTGTGACTGACTGTCAAATGGATTTCCCGTTGTAGATTCCCCAGAGGGAAGGTGGAGCGAGGCTCTCTTAAGTACCCTAGCCTCTTAGGCTCTTATCGCTTGGTGACAAGAATAAACACCGAGTCCTCAAAATTAGTCCATCACAATAGGCTAAGTGTAGATGGCCATATAGGTGCCTTCACAGCTTTTCCTTCTAGGAAGGTAGTGAATGAAGAAAGACACAAAACCATTACCTAGCCTCAAGATGCCCTTGATTAAACCCTCATTTTATCCACTATAGACACGGTCAATTAGAACATAAATCCAAACATTACAAGACAATATTTCGGGGCCGATTCTTTATCCCTAGTGGAGTCGCTAGACTGTGGGACACAGAAACTGGGCGACGCATGCTGTTCCAGGTTCGCGGCCTGGTTGGGAGTACGAAATAGTCCGGGGGACTAAACCGGAGAATAATGGAGTCGCCACCTGGTGTGAACCAGGAAAATGAGATTTAAGGCCGCACTCACCCCTCGCAAGGGAAGACCTCAAACCATTGGGTTTGGAATGGTCCCTTACTTATGTCACTTGTAATGAATGGATTTATGTAATAATTTAATCAAGTTTAAGTAACACTTATTTCCAAGAGTATCATGCTTCTAAATTCACATGCATACATCAACAAGTTCATATAAATTTACATGTAACACATATCCGAATTTGCATACAGCCTATTAGCATGTAATCTATGTCTCAATTTGCATACATAAAGATTAACATACGACAAGTATACAAGTTAATAAACACATTATACTCATACATGTGGGGAATACATATGAACGACACTTACACAATCTTGCATAATGCATAGAAACAATCAGGTTTATCATAAGAAGGAATAGCTACTAGGGACAATTATGTACGAAATCTGATGAAAATAACTCAGTTCAGTGGGTGCGCATTCACGTAGCATTCGAGAACACGTTCGTATAGCGTTCGAGAACGTGTTCGAACGGAACCAGACATGATGCATGATGAAATTAGGAAAATGCGTGCGCGTTCGTGTAGCGTTCGAGAACACGTTCGAAAGGTAAACAGAAGGTTCGAGTTCGTGTGGCATTCGAGAACGCGTTCGAACGGAACCAGACCTGATGCATGCAACACATTCATAGACCAATGCTCACGGCAAACTCACTGTATTGCTCCTCAAAATCGGTCATGGTCCTTCATTGATGTCTTCAAGCTCCAAGCTTCCAAAATGGATTCCAAGCTCATGAAATGGTTTCCTTATCACCTTGTATGCTTCTTTGTGTGCTAGCAATGGCAAGATTTGCCACAAATCTTCCATCTTCATTCTTGTTATTCACGGTTTTAGTGAAGAAAAATGAGAGAGAATAAACTAGGCCCTTGGCCGAAAGTTCAAAGAAAAGAGAGAGAGAGAGATATCACATGTATTAAGTTTCCAAAACCTAATAATATCATATACCAAAATTTGGTATTTGCCTTTCAAAAGGTCCACCAAAATTTTGGAGCCAAAAACAAAAGATGCGTTCCAACCACTTCCATCAAGTCACATCACTCATGAATAGTGACTGGTTTTCAATCACTCAAAGTGACAAGACATCCATCACTTGAATGATGTGCGATATGACGCTAGATGTGACTAGTGATTTGACGCTTGATGTGATTTGAGTGCCGCACTCGAATTCGAAATGCGAATGCGCTCGCAAACACTCCCTGGCTCGGGTTCGTTAATTCCGAATTAATGAATTTTTCGTAGCATCGTAATTAAATCTAATTAAATTAAATAATCATGCCTAGCATAATTACTATTCACGTCACTAACGAATTAATTCTAAATTAATTCGTTCGCTCGAATTAAAATCCGATTTTAATTCCACGTCGAAATCCAATTTCGTTTAATATATCGAATATATTAATTTATCGATTAATTCCAAATTAATCGCTCTCTCTCTTTAAATAATATTTTATCCCAGATAAAATATCTCCGTAATTAATCAAAGATTAATTTTCTCTGTCATCTAATTAATGAAGTGCGAGTCATACATCATTGGTGAATCTTCGGGAAGCGACCCATGAGATCCTCAGATATGTTGGCAGTAAATACGGTCGTCAGACTATCCGAACACGTAAGTACCTAGTAGTACGTTTTACCGATTTACAAGACAAGGTTGGCTTCTAGCACAGCGCCATGCCTACCCAATTCTCCAGAAACATGCTTACAGGAATAAACGATCTATATCAGGCGTAGAATACGTAGTATTGTGTATCTCGATCCAGTATCGGATGGTCACGTGCTAGGCCTGGGGCTGAAATTGTGTCTGCCCCGTACGAAGCACATATCAGATGTCTGGTAACTATTCTCTATAATCGGATATACATGACCTAGTCATAATATCCCGATAGTTGTAGCATATAAGAGAACAAGTTTCGTATCCTGCGTGATCATAATCTCCACTATAACTGAAGTGATACTTCCATCTTGACATCACACCCAATACACTATGATTCTCAATATACCCAGAAGAGGCGTACACATAACCGATTAAAGCCCTGGATGATCAAAACCAAATCATATTGATTGTCGGAAGTATTAGCGGTGCAAGTCTCAAGTTAAGACCAAATACACCTACCCTGAATTCGGACTTCCATAGACACATAGTTATACTACCAATGGAATTCCGAAAGGGTCTATCCAGAGCGAAGCTGTTTCCCGTACCATCGGTAAAACACAACCTGCTATTACACTTGCATGAGTATCCTATACCCAAATAATACTAGTCTTTTACGCATTTATCGATGTCCAATCTTGATAACGTGCACAAGTGTAATACTAGTCTTTTACGCATTTATCGATGTCAAATCTCGATAATACTCTGACTAGGGATATTTAATGATTTATCCTTCGTGAACTGATATTGTCTCATATCATTCTCAATCCAGGAACAAATCATAAGGACCTTCTATCATTTATACATCTTGGTGATCTAATCACAAATGATAAGAGAGCAATCTCCTTTGTAACATTGTTAATTTGTACAACAACACCATGATCTATAGAAATAGTGACGCTATGGGTCATAATTGTCCAACAATCTCCCTCTTGGTTTATAGCCAGTCACTCGACTGTCTTACACCCGAACTATGTACGGTTGGCTCAAATTGCTAAGAAAAGGTTTTCGTTAGCGGATTTGCATGATTATCATCTGAGGCGATTTATACGATCATCACATCGCCACGATGCATGATTCGAACGAATAAGATGAATATCGAAGTATGTATATGGATCTTTGATGAGACCGTTAATCCTTTAGCCTATATTGTAGCCTAGCTCAGTTGCTAACAGAACTATATCTATTCTAATTAGATATGTTATCGACCCAAATGGCTTCTATTGCTGCCTCTGCTGTAGCAATAATCCGCATTTGTTGTTTATTTGGTAACAGTATCCTGCTTGGAAGATTTCTAGCTCACTGTATCGTTATTCAAACTGTATAATACCGTTTTCGACTTATAGTCGTTTAATCGGTTTAAAAACTTACAGTAGTGAACCCAATCACTTCAAGTTGTCCTTCTCCATAGTTTAAGACAGCATCCTTAGATCTCTATGATACTAAAGGATGTTCTTAATTTCAATCCAGTGACTATCAAATGGATTGGCCTGATTGTGTCTCCATATGCTCAAAGCTTATGAGACACCAGGTCACGTATATTTTTCAATGTACAATTTCTCGGTGAGTTTTAACAATTTTAAATCCAACCAAATAGATCTTTATTCCTAGAATAAAGGTTGTTTCTCCCAAGAATTCTACGGAGAATTTTCATGAAAGCCAAGCTTTCACCGATTGTTTTATGGAATATCATTTCCAAGAATGACATATATTATTATTTATAGGACAACCACTGTCAGTGCGCTCCCACTAACCCCTTTATATGCACAATAATCATTTCGTTTTGAATTAAATCATAAATCATTATGATTACATCAAAACGATAATTCCAAGAACTCAATGCTTGCTACAATCCAAACATGGATCGATTAACCTGCAAACTTTGTTTGCTAGTTTTTGTACGACAAAATCGACAGGATGTTTTAAACATCCTCCAAAAGGTTTTCTTTTAAGGAAAGCTATTTTCCCATTAAGCTGACATTTTTCATAAATGAAATATGCAGCTTTAGCAAGTATTATCCAAATGGATTCAACGTGGCAACAGGTAAAATGTTTCGTTGTAATCAACACAATGTTGATAACGATACCTTTCTGCTAAAAGCCTAGCTTTATACGTTGGTATGTTGCCATCCATGTATGTCTTCCTTGAAGACTTATATAGTACCAATAGGCACAATGCCTTCTGGTGCATCAACTATTGTCCAAACAGTCGTTTTACATGTAATCCATCTCGGATTTATGACATTTTGTCATAATAGGGAGTCGATACCTTGTATCACTTCCTCATACGTAGTCAGTTGGTATACCTCAATAAGATTGACATCTTTATGAGGTGAGATCATAAACCCATATCCCAGGTTGTTTTCTGATTCTCTCCGACTTACGGGGTTCTTGTGTATTTGAAGATTATTGGTATAGTTTCATCCTTGATGAACTATTTATATTCCATTAGGAATCGGTGCCTAGAATAGTATTACTCTGATTTTCATCGAGTTTTACTATCCTCCCACTTACCACTGCATATCGGTATTCCTCTTAGGAAAACCGCATGGCGAGCAGCAATTAAATTGTTCTATTGTGAGATGTATAAGTACTATACTTAGGTATCCCTAGGATAACCTACAATTGGCATTTATCCAATTTGGTTTTTAGTTTGGTATCATCCAAACATATGCCCAGCATTCCCAAATCTTCAGGAATAAGAAAACCTAGTTTCTTTCCTGTTCATATCTAATATGATATCTATCAAACAGATATTTATGGAACCTTATTCAAAATAAGTTATGCACTGTTTACGCGTATCCATTGAAGGAAATGGTAGCTCAGAGCGACTCATGATTAACCTTATCATTTCCAACAAAATTCAGTTTCTCTATTCGGACACACCGTCAAATTGATGTGTTCCGGGAGGAGTCCTATTTGAAAGAATACTATACTCTTTCAAGTATATTAGAAACTTATTGCTTAAGTATTTTCATCATGGTCTAACCGCGATGATTTAATACTTTAGCCGATCTGTTTGTCTATTTTGTGTCGAAACTTTAAAAGTTTCCGATTTGTGTTTCAAAAGAAACACATAACCATAACGCAATGCCACATCCGTAAAGGTCACGAAATATTCATATCCACCTCTAGCCTAGCTAGCTATGGGCCCACTTGCTGCACTATGAACTAGGGCTAACAGATCGGTGGCATTTCCACTTTTACCAAGTAAATAGTGATTTAGGCATTTTGCCTAATAAACTAGATTCGTAAACTTTATTTGAATGGAATCAAATTTATCCTAGTACCCACTCTTCGAAAGTGAGGATATACGAGTCTTGTTTAATTGTGTCCCACACAACAATGCCACAAATTAGTTTCTTAACTGATCAAATCAGTTTGAGCTATTTGTTTTTATGTTATATGTTTGAGATTTATTTATATTCAAAATATAAATTCTGTTATTCACATCAAATGTGTTTATCTCAATATCATCTTTATATAATAAAATACTTTAGTGTTCTAGGATATAAAGGTTCACCCGCAGCGGGTTAAACACTGATATAGAGATAATGTTTCTAGTCAAACTAGTTACATTATAACAGTTTCCTAATTTAAGTACACACCCGAAGGTAGTTCCTAAACTTAGATATCTACGGTTAAAACAGCGACTTTCGCCCTGTTTCCAATTAACAGATTAATCTCAACTGAAGTCAGTATCCTGCTCATAGCAGATTCTGAACATCAGTACATATTTATGTATCATACTAAGTATTTAAAATCCAATTTTAATACTAGTAGTGAACATATTTGACAAACGTATTTGAAGTCAGAGCCTTGCCCGTCTTCAATTCCTTCATGCCTGCTTTGTCCAAATGGAAGTCACGCTTTTGTGATCCCGTTTGCCACATTTTAAGCAGACATTTTGGGATATGTCATTTATCTTCCCAGAAGATTATAATGATTTTGCCTTTGCCAGTTTCAACACTCTAGAAGCCTTTGGCCTAACCTAGGCCTTCTAGAATATCGAAGTAAGTTGCGCCTTGCGCTACTTGCCTTATTGCAAACTTTGACTTTGTCTCCTTGAGAATAGCCATTAACTCTCCAAGAGTTTAGTATTGCAATTTGTACTTCTAAGATCTAAAAATAGATCTTTGAAGATCCTTCAATTTCATTATCATACTTTAAGGATCTAATCCTTAGTTCTGATTAAGAAATTAAAGAGTCTACTGCGACAAGCTTAATGGATTAAGCACTAAAGTTATCATCACATGAATCTTCCAAAGATCATGCTATACTATTTGCTTAACTCCGGGCTTAGGCCTAATATGTTATTTTATCATATAAAGTAACTTATTAGTTTCCAGGACCATCTTGAAATTATTCCCATTTTGAAAAATAAACCATTTAAATACATTTTCCCTAGGATTATGTTTTAAATGTCAATCTTTCAATTTTATCTTGATTCTAATAGTCCAACTATTTAATCAACGATTTTGGTACTTTTAAATATAATGATTATTATAGTCCAACTATATTAATCAACTATACTTTTAATTTGTTTGAATACAGTCCAACTGTTAATTAAAACAACGATTTAAATATTAGTCCAACTAACATTTAATTTATTTGACGAATGATATTTGATTGAGCGTGTATGGCAAGTAATTAAACGAATATTGCAAATTTAATTCTTGCTCCCACTATTTTTCGGCGAGCCTCTAACCCTCTGTCGAGTACTCGGGAAACCGTGTTTGCTTAGTGGGCTAGGATCCCGTTAAATATCACACAATCTTGACTTTGGCCAACAAATTGTATGATAATTAACTAGGTAGATCTCTAAGATCAATTGGATCCAATCCAATTCCTAGATCCAGTAGGGGGACATCCATGTCCGAAACATATATCTTATATATGCCAATATATCCAATATAATGCCTAACATTTTTCCTCTGAATCAACTAAGCCTTGGCTTTGGCACAACAAACTTAGTGATCCCAGTTAAGCGTAACCCATTGACCATGGAAAGCTTCGTAATCAATGTCGATGGACAATAAGTGGTCTTGACTTTGGCCAACAAACCACAACTTGGACAAGACACTGATATGGAACAAAGCTCTCATGATTCAAACACATCCTCGACGGACAAAGGCCTTGACTTTGGCCAACAAACCAATGTCGTCTTAGATCTTGAGTAAGAATCACTCAATGGAAGGAAAAACGCTTAATATTTTGTGAGGGTTTTTCGAGTGCAAATTGGCAACCAATTTATTATCTTTGTTAAGGTCTCATCATCATACACCCTTAAATATGCATTCTAAATACATAAAAAGGTGCGTATAAAAAAATATAATAATGATATGAGGATGGATACGTAAACATTGATCCTAGATCAAATCTCTCCATTTCCTCTCTCCCGCTAGCACAAGTATTTGCTTCTACCCGTTACAATACACTTCTAAAGAAACCTCATTTACATTGAGGGGAATAGGTGAGAAGAGAATACAAAGAGTGAGGAGGTAATAAGGCTGGACACACAGGTCCAATTAATAAATTCCAAATTTATTACAACAATTTCTAAAATTGCCCCACCCATCTAATATCCATCAGATATACATTATTCATGCATCGCAATCATGTATTCACACAAGCATGTTATCAATCAATCTAATCCAATTAATTAATATGAATATTAATGACCATCAAATGTTCAAACAACGATTTGATTTTGCGCGAGTCAAACTCGTTTTGCGAATAAGTACTCTAAGTACGAATTCTTGAATTAAATTAAACTACATAATTAAATCCAATTCAATTTGTATTTAATACTAATTCGCTATTTAATTCCAAATTAAATACTACACTTTTATTAATGAACTTTTACGACTTAAATTCCAAATTTAATCGTTACGGGTCTCAAAGCCCGATTAACGTCCAACGTTAATTTAATTAAAGTCCAATGGGCTTTTAATTAATTTCTTAAGGCGTGGACTTTTGGTCAACACGGGTCAAACCCAATAACCAAAGCCCAATCAAGGAATTACCCCATAAGCCTAGAAATCAATTTAGGCCCATTAGGCCCAATTAAATTTATTAAGGTCCATTAGTCGCATTTGGGCTTTATGGAAGCGGTTTTGGGCCCAATTGGATCCAAACAATTTAGCCTAAACCCATCTTGGTACAACCAAGCCCAATAAGCCCAATAACAACATTCAAGCCCAATTACCAAAATTAGCCCAATATAATTAAATTACAAAATTTCAATTTCACAATTTAATTACACAAAGTGTATTACATAATTAATTACCAATTAACATTTCTAAAACATCAATTAGCCTAATTGATCATGCTCATTAACAACAAAACATGTCCAACACATTTTATCAAAAATCAAACCCATTTCATGCTCTTCAAGTCTCGGCAATGGGGTTAATTTTATGTCAAATTTTAATTCAATCCAATTAAAAATTAAATCAACTTTCCCAACATTATTCCAACTCATCCAATGAATCATAATCAAAAAATTCCAAGACATTAGGGCAATGATGACTTTCGGCCAAGCTAAGTCATTAGGGAAAAATTGATCCAACTCAATATTCATCAAATTGATCATGCATAACACCATGTTATCATCATTCAAGCATATATCAACAATCAATTTCATCAAAACATGCTCAAATCATTTTTACCCAAATTTTACCCTAATCATGTTTGTTGGGTTTCTATTAAGTCCCAATGATATTTTTATAAGCATAAAACACATGTGAATATGCAAAGGAGAATGGTGTAATCATACTCACAATGAACAGATTGGATGCTACTAAGAACAAAACTTTTTATGCCCTTTGAGAAGTTCCAAGGCTCATGGCAAACTCACTGTTTTGCTCCTCAAAATCGGTCATGGTCCTCCATTGATGTCTTCAAGCTCCAAGCTTCCAAAATGGAATCCAAGCTCACGAAATGGTTTCCCTATCACCTTGTATGCCTCTTTGTGTGCTAGCAATGGCAAGATTTGCCACAAATCTTCCATCTTCATTCTTGTTATTCACGGTTTTAGTGAAGAAAAATGAGAGAGAATAAACTAGGCCGTTGGCCGAAAGTTCAAAGAGAAGAGAGAGAGAGAGATATCACATGTATTAAGTTTCCAAAACCTAATAATATCATATACCAAAATTTGGTATTTGCCTTTCAAAAAGGTCAACCAAAATTTTGGAGCCAAAAAGCAAAAGATGATTTCCAACCACTTTCATCGAGTCAAATCCCTCATAAATAGTGACTGGTTGTCAATCACTCAAAGTGACAAGACATCCATCACTTGAATGATGTGCGATGTGACGCTAGATGCGACTAGTGATTTGACGCTTGATGTGATTTGCGTGCCGCACTCGAATTCGAAATGCGAAAGCGATCGCAAACACTCCCGGGCTCGTGTTCGTTAATTCTGAATTAACGAATTTTCCGTTGCGTCGTAATTAAATCTAATTTAATTAAATAATCATGCCTAGCATAATTACTATTCATGTCGCTAACGAATTAATTCTAAATTAATTCATTCGCCCGAATTAAAATCCGATTTTAATTCCGCGTCGAAATCCAATTTCGTTTAATATATCGAATATATTACTTTATCGATTAATTCCAAATTAATCGCTCTCTCTCTCTTTAAATAATATTTTATCCCAGATAAAATATCTCCGTTATTAATCCCATATTAATTTTCTCTGTCATCTAATTAATCCCAGATTAATGAAGTGCGAGTCATACATCATCGGTGAATCTTCGGGAAGCGCCCTATGAGATCCCCAGATATGTTGGCAGTAAATACAGTCGTCGAACATGTAAGTACCTAGTACTACGTTTTACCGATTTACAAGACAAGGTTGGCTTCTAGCAAAGCGCCATGCCTACCCAATTCTCCAGAAACATGCTTACAAGAATAAGCGATCTATATCAGCGTAGTATACGTAGTATTGTGTATCTCGATCCAGTATCGGATGGTCACGTGCTAGGCTTGGGGCTGGAATTGTGTCTGCCCCGTACGAAGCACATATCTGATGTCTAGTAACTAGTCTCTATAATCAGATATACATGACCTAGTCATAATATCCCGATAGCTGCAGCATATAAGAGAACAAGTTTTGTATCCTACGTGATCATCATCTCCACTATAACTAAAGTGATGCTTCCATCTTGACATCACACCCAATACACTACGATTCTCAATATACCCAGAAGAGGCGTACACAGAACCGGTTAAAGCCCTGGATGACCAAAACCAAAGCATATTGATTGTCGCAAGTATTAGCGGTGCAAGTCTCCGGTTAAGACCAAATACACCAACCCTGAATTCAGACTTCCATATACACATAGTTAGCTACCAATGGAATTCTAAATGGGTCTATCCAGAGTGAAGGTGTTTCCCGTACCATCGGTAAAACACAACCTCCTATTACACTTGCATGAGTATCATATACCCAAATATATGAGAACTATGTTGTTATGCCCTCATAATGCGCACAAGTGTAATACTAGTCTTTTACGCATTTATCGATGTCCAATCTCGATAATACTCTGACTAGGGATATTTAATGATTTATCCTTCCTGTACTGATACTGTCTCATATCATTCTCAATCCAGGAACAAATCATAGGGACCTCATTTCATTTATATATCTTGGTGATCTAATCACAAATGATAAGAGAGCAATCTCATTTGTCACATAGTTAATTTGTACAACAACACCAAGATCTGTACAAATAGTGATGCTATGGGTCATAATTGTCCAACATCTCGAGCCTCGATAACTGATCTGCCACTTGGTTTTCTGTCCCTTTCTAGTCTCATATCTCCACGTCTAATTCTTGCAGTAGAAGCACCCAAGGGATCAATCTAGGTTTGGCATCTTTCTTCACTATCAGATATTTGATTGCTGAATTATCTGTGTAGACCACCACTTTGGGACCCAGCAGATAAGAGCGGAATTTATCAAAAGCAAACACAACTGCAAGCAACTCATTTTCAGTGGTTGTGTGTTGAGTTGAGCTTCATTCAGAGTTCTGCTGGCGTTGTAAATGGTATAGAAAATTTTTGCTTTGCGTTTTCCCAAAACTGCTCATACATCAAAATCACTAGCATCGCATATCACCTCAAATAGAAGGGTCTAGTCTGGTGCTAGTATGATGGGGGCAGAGACCAGCTTTTGTTTCAAGATTTCAAAAGCTTTGTGGAATTCTTTGGTGAAGTTGAAAGGCACATCATTCTCTAGCAGATTGAACAAAGGTTTCGCAATCTTGGAGAAGTCTTTGATAAATCTCCTGTAAAAACCTGCATGTCCGAGAAAACTATGAATCCCTTTGACAGATGTTGGTGGAGGTAATTTTTAAATTGTCTAGATCTTTGCTTTGTCTACCTCGATTTCCTTTTGTGAGATCTGATGTCCCATGATAATGCCTTTTTGTACTATAAAGTGGCATTTCTCCCAATTGAGTACCAGGTTGGTATCTTCGTACCTTTGTAACACTTTTTCCAGATTTTGCAAGCAGTTGTCGAAAGAGTCTCCAAATTCAGAAAAATCATCCATAAAGAACTCCATAGTTTGTTCCAGCATGTCTAAGAAGATGGCCATCAAGCAACGTTGAAATGTGGCAGGAGCATTACATAGTCCAAATGGCATTCTGCAGAAAGCAAAAGTACCATACAAATATGTAAAAGTGGTTTTTTCCTGATATTATGGGGCGATGGCAATCTGATTGTACCCCGAATATCCATCTAGCAAACAATAGAACTCTTGTCCCGCCAATCTGTCTAACATCTGGTCAATGAATGGCAGCAGAAAATGATATTTCATTGCTGCTTTGTTCAACTTTCTGTACTCCATGCATACTCTCCATCCAGTCACCGTTCTTGCTGGAATCAACTCATTTTTTTCATTTTTAAATACAGTAAATCCTCATTTCTTTGGTACACATTGCATAGGACTCACCCACGTGCTGTCAGAGATAGGGTAGATGATGCCGACATCCAACCATTTGATAATTTCTTTCTTCACAACCTAGTTGATGATTGGATTTAGTCTCCGTTGAAGCTCCACTGTGGCCTTATATTTATCGTTCATAAGAATTTTGTGCATGCAAAATGATGGACTAATGCCTCGAATGTTTGCTATAGTCCAGCCAATGGCTTTCTTGTGTTCTCATAACACTCTCAACAACTTTTCTTCCTGCTCCAATGTTAGCGATGAAGAAATAATCACAGGTAATTCAGAAGAATTTCCTAAGAATGCATACCTGAGATGGCTCGGAAGTAGCTTCAGTTCCAGCTATGGTGGTTCTTCAATCGAGGGCTTGATTCGCTCATTTTTCGGTAGTTCCAAACTTTCCACCTGTGGTGTTTTTTTGAAGCAAATAGGGTCTGTCAAGATAGTTGATACATTCCAGAATTTCTTCATCTAGCTCGCTGTCAGTCATGTTGGTGATGCAAGCTTCAAGTTTATCTGTGGGAAGTGGTGTTGCATCAGTATCTTGGATTATACTATCCACAACATCAATTCTGAAAAATTCCTCTTCCTTTTCATCACTCGGGAATTTCATGGCTTTGAAAACATTGAAGGTAACTTCTTGGTCCTACACTTTCATGGTTAATTCTCCTTTTTGTACATCAATAACAGTTCGACTTGTAGCTAAAAATTGTCTCATGAGGATGATAGGTACATCTTTATCTTCTTCCATGTCAAGGATAATAAAATCTACTGGGAGAATGAGTTTATCGACTTTGACCAGCACATATTCAACTACACTTCTCGGAAATACGAGTGTTCTATCAGCAAATTGCAGAGAGACTGAAGTGGGCATTCCTTCTCCAATCTGTAGTTTCCTGTAAATTGAAAAAGGCATCAGATTAACACTAGCATCTAGATCACACAAAGATTTACCGATATAATGTTCTCCAATGGTGCATGGGACAGTGAAACTGCCAAGATATTTCAACTTTGGGGGAAGTTTCCTCTGAATGATGGCACTGTATTCTTTTCTCTCGTAATCTCCCAATCTCATCTTTCTTGCAAAATGTCTTTCATAAATTTGACATAGCTAGGCATTTGTACCAACGCTTCTGCAAATGGAATGTTGATATGAAGCTTTTTGAAGACCTCCAAGAATCGACCATTCTGTTTTTTCAATTTTTTTTTCTGGAGACGTTGTGGAAAAGGTTGAGGTGGAATGAATCTTTCTCAATCTTTTTCCTTTGCTTCTTTTTCCTCCATCTGTGGATATGCTTCTTTTGGAACTTCCTCAGTGGATGCCTTGATTCCAACATCTTTGTTGATTTCAGTACCGTTTTTCAAAGTAATGGCTTGATATTGTTCATTTCCTCGGTTCCTTGGATTTGGTTCTATATTGCTAGGAAGGTTACCTGGCGGTCTGTAACTCTGAGCATTGGCCAGTTGTCCCATTTGATTCTCCAATGCTTTAATAGAAGCTGAATGGCTTTGATTCAATGCTACTTGATTTTGAACAATAGTTGCTAAGACATTGTATTTTGCGTCTTGTTTTTTCAACTGGGCCATCAATTTTGTTATTACTGGTTCTTTTTCATACTCCTGACCTTTGTTTTATGTTGGAATCCTGGTGGTGGATTGTTAATTTGCCCTGAATTGTTGTTCCATGAAAATTTGGGATGATTCCTCCACCCTGGGTTGTAGGTGTTGGAATATGGATTGTTCCACTGTCTGTTGAAATTGTTGACATAATTCACCATCTCATCATCTTGGTTTGTTTATGGTGCTCCTCCATATGGTGAACTTGCGGATCCAGCATTGCTTTGCATGCTAAGAGTTTCCATGAATTTACATATCTGATCCAGCTTGGCATTCAATGTTGTGCTAGCTCCAACTACTTAAATTCATGTGATTCATTAAATCATGCTATTTTCTGTTGGCCACAAAGAATTATTGTTGGCCATTTCTTGAATTAGGTCCCAGACCTGATCTTCTTCTTTTTCCATTAAAGCTCCTCCAGCCGCAGCATCAATTGTTGTTCTCATCAGTCTAGAAAGTCCATTATAGAAGGTTTGGACTTGTAGCCATTTCTCAATCTCATGGTGGGGACATTTTCGGAGCAAATCCTTGTATCTTTCCCAAGCTTCGCAGAGAGATTCTGAGTCATGTTGTACAAATGATGTAATGTCATTCCTCAGTTTTGCAGTTCTGGCTGGTGGAAAGTACTTTGCAAGGAATTTGGTGGCTAGAATGTTCGAAGTTGTGATGAAACCTGCTGGTAGTGAATGTAGCCAGACATTAGCTCTGTCTTTTAAGGAATATGAAAAAATATGCATTCTCATTGTTTTTTCAGCCGCTCGGTTATAATTAAAAGTGCCACAAACTTCCAGGAATTTACTGATGTGGGCATTAGGATCTTCAGTTGCATTCCCTCAAACTGAACAGACTGCTGTATCATCTGGATTAAATTTTTGATGTCACAAGCATTTGCCGGTAAATGAGGAAGTACAATATAAGAAATGAAGCCGTCAACCACCAGAATAGTTCTGTCTCGAATGGGAATTGGTGGAGCAACTTCCACAGGTTCAGGTTCCATGTTGATGAGTGATTCTTGACCTTCACGCATTTCCCTTATTAACCATCTGATGGTTCTTTCAATTTCTGGGTCAAGCGGTCTGATTTCAAAGCTTCTGGTTCTTCTCATGTTGTGACTGAGAACCTGAAACACAAGAAAACATAAATAATAAGTAAAAAGAAATTAGACACAGGTAAATGTATCTAACCTCAAAATTAATAGTGAACGATAAATAAGTCCCTGACAAAGGCGCCAAAAACTTATAAAGTCACACGTGTAATGCAAGTGCATGTATCGTTCAAGTAGTATAAATATATCAATCCCACGAGGTCTTAATACCTAAGCTATTAATTTATGAAGTCAAATGTTTACAAGTATCTAATGGATTGGTTGTTTGATTGGATGGTGATTTTAAACTTAAAATAAGTAAAAATAGCGCGAAAGTGAATTAACGGTAAAATCAATATTATTAAACTATCCAAGGTTGTGAATTCTTCCAATATCTTTTAAAGATGAAGTGTTTATCTCACGTTTGTGCAATATATTGGTTTATTAACTTGGAACACGAATTTATGCAAAGGCCTCTTCCGATGGTCATATGCAAATACCCAGAATAACCCAATTAATCATATTCCTATGTCAACCAAGTTACCTAAATTCATTAAGATTAACTTCCAATTATGGCTACCCCATCCGACATGTATATTCCTATCATGTAAGGAAATATATTAAGGGTTATCTATCCTTAAGGGAGATCGTGAGCTATTGAGTGTAATGCTGAAACCTAAAATCTTTTTTCCAAGTACATTTTAAGTTTACCAAATCATTCTTAGAGATGTTTATGAAATAAGGAATAATAAACGTAATAGATCTAATACACCTAATACTTAATTAGGGCATATGCGGCTAGAAGATATAGATGTAAGATGTTGCTGCAACTAGATAATCTACATTCCCACAACACAACTGCATCTCCCAATGATTCAGCATCCTACTGACCATCAACCCTACAACGAATTATAGATATGAGTAGGACATGCATAATCTAAAACTCATCCAGAACTAATGGCTTCATAAGCCAAAGAGATATCAATAACATGGAAAATAAACATACCTGATGTCGAGGCCCTCTCCCGTCTAACAGAAGCAGTTCCTCCTCCCGTGCCTAATCTTTCCACAGTGGTGCCACTTATCTTCGACAACCTTCTTCTTCGACTTGCCAAGATTTATTACCTTTCCTTTAGAAGGGATACTAGAGTTAGTCTTCTTTGTTTTTTCTTCTTCTTTCCCGATTTCACAGATTGGGTGGAAGAAGAAGAACAAGAACAAGGGAAAGAGGACTTAGTAATGAGTTTTAGTACACTCTTCTTAATATCCTCCCCCGTAGTCTGAAGCATCCTATGTAGCTGACTGTAGGAACAGTGAATGCCGTGCATGTTGAAGTTCATGATAAATTGAGAATATGATGGTGGGAGTGAGCCTAAAATCATATTCTAGCCCAATGTTTCATTTAGCCGGAGGTCACACCTTCTAAGCAGCTCCATGAGATCCATCATATGTAGGACATATGGACTCACTAGCTTACCATTAGCCAGACGAGCCTGGATTAGTTCCACTAAGATTATGTAAACCAAGGCTTGCTTCTGGTTCAGGAATAACTCCCTAAACTGAGTAATAATACTGAAGGAGTCAGATATATCCACATATTGCCTTTTCAGATCAAGATACATAGAAAATAGAATAAGTGCCCTGACTCTCCGGTCATCATCTCTCCATTTTTGAAGAGTATCCATCTCCTCGGGGGTTGACTCCGGAATAATATCCAAGGTATTAGATTATCCAGCACATATCACATTTTCTTCGATCTCAAGACAATCATAAGATCCAATTCCCATTCAGAAAAGTTTTCAGGGCCAACCAATATTTTTGCTCCAAGGACGCACTCAAAATGATTAGAAGTGGTTTCTGCCATCACAAAACTTAACAGAAGAAAACACGAATCATCAGATATAGTAATTTAATTGACACATACAACTTCTAACAGATTAGAGATTTTTAATCTAAAGATGTCATCCCACTATTTTACGTAATTTAATAATCCCAAAAAAAATACTGGAATTCAATAATTAATAAAATTCTATAGTAGGAAGTGGATCCCACAAACACATTTCGACACACAACTTTGGCATGTTGCGCCTACGTATGTTTGTAATTAGATAACAATTATTAATCACATCAAATGTGACTCCTAATTTAGGTTCTGAACCATTTCAAATGCTCAATGCTTTAGCAACTATTGGATGAAGCTTTTTCAAGAAAATAATTGTCCATGACAAGTTCAAGGTACTTATGCAATACCTCACTGTTTTGGCATCAATTGGTATGAACTTTCGCTCGAATTTGTCACTTATCAAAATAAGTTTTTCTGATGCAAATTAATTCCTATACACCACACCCACACATCTTTTGCAGATTATGGTCACGATCATAAGAATAAATTCCCATCCGTATTGATAGGATGGACCATTAAAGTGTTACAAATACACATATAAACACATAAAACTTTATTATAGAGATATTTCAATATACTATCAAATAGTTAAAAAAGGATCCAATCAATTTAATTTTAGCATGTGAAAAATAAATTGGACTAAATATCAAATATTTAATAGCATGAAATGTTTTTTGGATGTGGGATCAGACGCTCTGATACAATTTTTGTCGGCGTTTTCGTGGCAGAAGCGTGGTTTTAGGCAAAAATAATTTTTAAATATTATAAAATTTCATGAACGAATTAGTCGAAATCTAATACCTCTAATTAGATCTTTTTTCACCTAAATATTGTTAGGGATATGCCCTATACCCAACTTGTGGATGGGCTATATGTACATGTATTTGTAATATTTTCAATAATTAATAAAATGGCAATCTTTATTATGCGTGTCTTACATAACTTATATGAATTATCAACACTGTAATAAAGCCCTTGGAGAAATAAGACGATGGCTTCCACGCCTTATGAGAATCATTACTCTTAAATGTACCTAGTCAGTTTTGTGAATATTCTGGGCGTTCACAAAGTGGAGAGACTAGCATGATGATATGATCCGCCCTTAAGTGGGGTAGCTGATCTCATAGGCTACTAGCGGAGATCCGTCCGCTTGGTGTATAAATTGGATGCATGAGTTGCTCGTGTCCATCGAACTGACCGCCAGAAGTTTTCATATGGAGTGTTTATCCCATGTGTCTGTGAGAACTTTCATGTATCGATTATATGACTAGTACTTAGACTTGAGGTCTTTACAATCTTATGTGTGGATCAAATAATTTTGACATTCTCCTTCCCAAGTTTAAAAGATCTGGTCATAAGGGTATGATTGGGTCATAAGGGTATGATTGGGTCACTTATTGAAACACATGAAGTTTGTAAAGATACAACAGAGAATTGCCACTCTCTCGGATAATATTTTCTTATAAGAGTAGTATTCCAGTTTGCGGGATGATGTGTGTGATCAGTGCTTGAGACTGTGGCCACAGTGGAAGAATCATGTGAGATTCTTGGGTTAGCACGATTCATGACACTATCAACATCATACCTTTGACCATATGGGTAGACACTTTCCGTACCCTAGGTTAATAGGTGGGGATACAGTGAGGCGAGGGACCGTATCATATGTAAATCCCATACAGAATGGGTATATATATCTTTCCTTCTCATTTGGGGGCATTGGCATGTTGCTAGATGTCAACAATGGTCATTGAAATCGAACGACCATCTGATCGGAGGATAATTTATGTTCGATTAAATTATCACGATTCATTTCATGTCCAACATTAGTGGAACCCAAAAGGTCACACACAACAAAGTCGAAATCAATGGTTAACAGTGCACAGTACAAATATAACAACATATATTATTGTTGTAGGAATTGTTCATAAATGGTTCAATGTGTTTAATTATTGAACAGATCATTTATGAGGTTCCATAGTGGCTTAGGGATTGGTGAATGACGCTGGGGCCACTTTGGGAATTGGAATAAAAAAATTACTATTCATATGAATAGTAAAAAACATTTGTTATTTGTTTTGAATTCCAATTCGGCCCAAACTCTTATTAGGGTTTTATAATCTCATTAAACCAATAAATTAAGATCCAATGGCTAAGATTAAATTAGCTTTTATCCCACATCGGATTCTTAATTAATTTTGTTGTCTTTGGAGCACTATATAAACCCAAAGAATTCTTCACAATTTTTAACACCAAAACCTTTCATATCTTGGATTTATATAAGTGAGCAACTCTAAAGTTTAAGAGTAAGCCACTGATTTTAAGGATCCTTAAGTCTAATTGACTATAGGAACCTCGAGTTAAAAGTTTTGAGGTATTTGCCTAGGCTAGCACCAATGGCAAAATACATGTGCACTCAAGGCGTAGTCTTGCCGTTGAGTTTTGGCTTTGGTGTGTGCATCTTTGGATGCCACACAATTGGGTGGCTCTTTTGAACTTGGAAGAGCTTGCTGAGTTTGAGAAAAGCCTGTAGATTGGAGGGAGGACTGGAGGAGTCTACGGTTTAAGTAAGTCTTTTTCTTTCTTTATTTTATTTAGAGTTCTTATGATAGTTAGCATGTTTAGGTTTATGTTCTTTGCATGTTTTATGAGTTTTATGCTTAGAATATATAGTAACATGCCTAGGCTTGTAGAATAATCAAAACATGTGGGTTAAAATATTTCACGAACATTCAAATGGCAAACAGAGTATCACTTTGTTCCATCCTTGATGAGAATAAGCTCAAAGGGGACAACTACAATGACTGGTTTAGAAAGCTTAAAATTATCTTACGACAAGAAAAGATTTTATATGTTCTTGAAAGACCATTTCCCCTTGAACCCGCAGAAGATACTGACCAATATACACTTGATGCTTGGAAGAAACACGTGGATGATGATGAGCAAGCATTTTGTATAATGGTTGGCTCAATGTCAGACGAACATCAGAAAGCTCACGAAGATATGGATGCTCAAACCATCATCTTTCACTTGAAGGAGTTGTATGCAACTTCCGTTCATACCGTGAGATTCCAAGTGTCATATGCCTTATTCCAAACAAGGTATAAGGAAGGATCTGTCAGTGGACATGTGCTTAAGATGATTGGCCATATTGAAACATTTGCCAACCTCGGGTTTATCATGGATCATGAGATAGGTCATGATCTAATTCTTTAATCCTTACCAAAAGAATTCTCTAACTTTATTATGCAGTTTCATCTGTCTAATAAAGAAGCTACTTTAGGAGAATTATACAATCTGATAAAGCAAGCAGAAAAGGACTTGAAACCGGAGCTTAAAACCTCCGTCATGCTCACGGGTACAGACCTGAAGCCACGAGGCCCAAAGAAAAATAAGGGCAGGGCCAATGCTCGAGATCACCTAAAGCCCAATGGTAAGGTGGAGAATAAAAAGAGAAATGGGAAATGTTTCTTTT
Source organism: Zanthoxylum bungeanum (assembly GCA_019454045.1). NCBI lineage: Eukaryota > Viridiplantae > Streptophyta > Magnoliopsida > Sapindales > Rutaceae > Zanthoxylum > Zanthoxylum bungeanum. The sequence continues at coordinate 6,472 of SKCR01051146.1, read as the reverse complement.
GTGGAAAGAAGGGTCATTGGAAGAAATATTGCAGATCCTTGAAAGCCAAAGAAGCTAGGGAAACCTAAGAGGCCAAGAAGCCCAATGCTTTAGGTATGTTGTATATGATTGAACTATATTCTCAAAACTCTGAACCTTCTACTTGGGTGCTTGACACCGGTTGTGGTACTCACTTGTGTAACAACGTGCAGGGCCTGAGAAACAGTAAGAGACTCCGTCATTGGGAGGTTAACTTACGCATGGGTAATGGAGCAAAACTGGCTACATTGTGCGTGGGGACTTATTCATTAGTTTTGCTTATTGGTTTAGTTTTAGACTTAGAAGATTGTGTTTATGTACCTTCTCTAGTAAAGAACATCATTTCAATTTCTTCTTTATGTAATAAAGGCTTTTTATGCCTAATAAATTGTAATGAATGTTCTATTTATTTCAATGAAATAAAATATGGAGATGGTATTTTGAATAATGGTATCTATGTCTTACAAACTAACAAATAATGTTCAACCTATAATATATACAACGTTAACTCGAATAATCTCAATAAATCACTTCTATGGCATAGTCGCTTAGGTTATATCAATGAAACAAGATTAACTAAGCTACACAAGGATGGGTATTTCAAACCCTTGAAATATAAACCTTATGGAACTTGTGAGTCTTGTTTACTTGGTAAAATGACCAAATTACCCTTCAAACAGTCCAATGTCAGTCACCACTTGAGGTTGATTCTCCTACTTCATTACTTTTATCGATGATAATTCACGATATGGGTATGTGTACCTTATGCGGAACAAATCTGAAGCCTTTTAGAAATTCAAAGACTTCAAGGCTGAAGTAGAAAACCATCTTAATAAAAGTATTAAGTCACTAAGGTCTGACCGAGGTGGTGAATACTTAAGCAACGAATATCAAGATTACTTGAGAGAAAATGGCATTGTTTCCCAGTGGACTCCTCCGGGAACTCCACAGCATAATGGGGTCTCCGAAAGGAGAAATCAGACATTATTAGATATGGTCTGATCAATGATGCCAGACATGGATCTACCTCTTTCATTTTCGGGTCTTGCTTTAGAAACTACAACACTACTACTAAACCAAGTTCCTTCCAAGATTGTTAATCAAACACAATATGAGTTATGGTCTGGGAAACGCCATAGTCTTAGTTATCTAAGAGTTTGGGGATGTGACGTATATGTCAAGCTGACACAAACTAAAAAATTGGATGATATGGCAGTTACATGTAAGTTTGTAGGATATGTCTTGAACTCAAGAGAATACGTGTTCTAAGTCTCAAATGAACAAAGAACATTTGTCTCACGAAATGCTAAATTTCTAGAGAATGAATTCCTTCTCAAGAATATAGTGGGAGTAGACTTGACCTCGATGAGGTACGAGAAGAACAAACTAACATAGAACTAAACTCCAGGCCTCTCAAAAAGGCAGCGACGGAACAACCATAAGATTATGAACTCAGAAGGTCTGGTAGGGAAAGACATTAGCCTGAAAGATATGGTTTCCATATTGATGAGGAACATGATCAGGTCGTTGATAATGACGATCCCACCAGTTATGACGAAGCAATGCGTGACATTGATTCAGTCAAGTGGCTTGAGGCCATGAAATCCGAAATAGACTATATGTATCACAATCAAGTCTGAGACTTGGTAGATGCACCTGAAGGGATAAAACCAATAGGCTGCAAGTGGATTTACAAGCGTAAAACTGATGCAGAAGGCAACATCCAAACCTATAAGGCTAGGTTGGTGGCGATAGGTTATAGACAAATCCAAGGAATTGACTATGACGAAACCTTCTCGCCTGTTGCAATGATAAAGTCCATTCGAATTTTACTGGCACTAGCTGCACACTTTGATTATGAGATTTGGCAGATGGATGTCAAAATAGCTTTCCTTAATGGGAACCTCGTAGAGGAAGTCTAAATGACACAACCTTAGGGGTTTGCATATAAGAATGATCATAATAAAGTATGCAAGCTTAAACGATCCATTTATGGACTCAAGCAAGCCTCCAGAAGTTGAATATACGATTTGATGAGACAATCAAAAAATTTGACTTCATCAAAAATGTAGACGAGTATTGTGTTTACAGGAAAAGTAGTGGGAGTGCTGTTGTATTTCTTGTATTATATGTCGATGACATATTAATCACCGGGAATGATATTCCCATGATGCAAGCCACCAAGCAATGGTTATCTCAGAATTTCTCCATGAAAGATTTGGGAGAAGCAACCTACATCTTTGGCATTAAGATCAATCGTAATAGATCTAAGAGGTTGTTAGGACTTTCTCAATCTACGTACATAGATAAGTTTTGAAAAGATTCAAAATGGAAGATTCCAAAAGAGGTAATTTACCTACTTGTCATGGAATTAAATTATCTAAGGAGCAATGTCCACATACTCCTTCAGATAGATAGCGTATGAGTAGGATCTCTTATGCTTCAGCAATAGGATCGATCATGTACGCCATGCTATGTACAATACCTTATGTCTCTTATGCTCTTAGCATAACGTGCAGGTATCAGGCAAATCCTGTGAGCAACACTGGGCAGCTGTCAAAACAATCCTCAAGTATCTGATAAGAACTAAGGATGTGTTTTTGATATAGGGAGATTGTTCTGAGATGAAAGTAATTAGTTATTGTGATGCGAGCTTTCAGACCGATAGGGATGACAGCAGATCCCAAACAAGATATCAATTTACTTTGAATGGCGGTACTATCAGTTGGAAAAGCTCAATGCAGTCAACTACAACAGACTCCACCACTGAAGCCGAGTATATTGCAACATCAGGGGCTGCTAAAGAAGCAGTCTGGATAAAGAATTTCACCACGGAGCTGGAAGTGCTTCCCGCGATAAAGAATGCTGTCACGATATACTGTGACAACACGGGCGCCATTGCTCAATCAAATGAACCAAGGTCCAACCAGAAATCCAAGCATGTACTCAGGCTATTTCATCTCATTAGGGAGATTGTTGAGAGAAAAGAAGTTATTATAGAGAAAATACCCACATAAGATAATCTTGGAGATTCTATGACTAAAGGGCTGACTCAATAAAAACATGATAGGCACACCCGAGAGTGTGGTGTCCAGATTCATAGTAGTTGGCTATAGTGCAAGTGGGAGATTGTTAGGGATATGCCCTATACCCAACTTATGGATGGGCTATATGTAAATGTATTTGTAATATTTTTATTAATTAATAAAATGGCAATATTTATTATGTGTGTCTTACATAACTTATATGAATCATCAACACTGTAATAAAGCCCTTGGAGTAATAAGACGATGGATTCCACGCCTTATTAGAATCATTACTCTTAAATGTTCCTAGTCATAGTTTTGTGAATAATCTGGGAGTTCACAAAGCGGAGAGACTAGCATGATGATATGATCCGCCCTTAAGTTGGGTAGCCGATCTCATAGGCTACTAGCGGAGATCCGTCCGCTTGGTGTATCACATGGATGCATGAGTTGCTCGTGTCCATTGAACTGACCGCCGAAAGTTTTCATATGGAGTGTTTATCACATGTGTCTGTGAGAACTTTCATGTATCGGTTATATGACTAGTCCTTAGACTTGAGGTCTTTACGATCTTATGTATGGATCAAATAACTTTGACATTCTCCTTCCTCGGTTCTAAAGATCCGGTCATAAGGGTATGATTGGGTCATTTGTTGAAACACATGAAGTTTGTAAAGATACAACAGATAATTGCCACTCTCTCAGATAAAATTTTCTTATAAGAGTAGTATTCCAATTCGCGGGTTGATATGTGTGATCAGTGCTTGAGACTGTGGCCACAGCGGAATAATCATATGAGATTCTTGGGTTAGCACGATTCAAAACACTATCAACATCATTCCTTTGACCATATTGGTAGACACTTTCCGTACCCTAGGTCAATAGGTTTGGATACAGTGAGGCGAAAGACCGTATCATATGTAAATCGCATACATAATGAGTATATATATATTTACTTCTCATTTGGGGGCCTTGACATGTTGCTAAATGTCAACATTGGTCATTGAAATCGAACGACCATCTGATCAGAGGATAATTTATGTTCGATTAAATTATCACGATTCATTTCATGTCCAACTTGAGGAGAACCCAAAAGGTCACACACAACAAAGTCGAAATCAATGGTTAACAGTGCACAGTACAAATATAACAGCATATATTATTGCTGTAGGAATTGTTCATAAATGGTTCAAGGTGTTAAATTATTGAACAGATCATTTATGAGGTTCCATAGTGGCTTAGGGATTGGTGAATGACGATGGGGGCACTTTGGGAATTCGAATAAAAAAAATTACTATTTATGTGAATAGTAAAAAAAAATTTGTTATTTCTTTTGAATTCCAATTCGGCCCAAACTCTTATTAGGGTTTTAGAATCTCATTAAACCACTAAATTAAGATCCAATGGCTAAGATTAAATTAACTTTTATCCCACATCAGATTCTTAAGTCTAATTGACTATAGGAACCTCGAGTTAAAAGTTTTGAGGTATTTGTCCAGGCTATCACCAAGGGAAAAATACCCGTGCACTCAAGGTGTAGTCTTGCTGTTGAGGTTTGGCTTTGGTGTGAGCATCTTTGGAGGCCACACACTTGGGTGGCTCTTTAGAACGTGGAAGAGCTTGTTGAGTTCGAGAAAAGCTTGTAGATTGGAGGGAGGACTGGAGGAGTCTTCGGTTCAAGTAATTCTTTTTCTTTCTTTATTTTATTTAGAGTTCTTATGATAGTTAGCATGTTTAGGTTTATGTTTTTTTGCATGTTTTATGTGTTTTATGCTTAGAATATATAGTAACATGCATAGGCTTGTAGAATAATCCAAACAAATGGATTTTGGGCAAAGGGAAATCGGCATAATAATTTTAATTTTCCGCTGCGCACTCGCGGCCGCTTCACAACAAATATAATATTTGTTAACAACTTAACAACATAAACTGATCATAAAAATGAGACAAACATTTTACGAAAACCTTTCCGAATAAATAATTTGAAAAATGGATAACCGATCAAACCGTTCAACCGACTATCGAGCCAGGTCGACCCGGTCACTTGGACCGTAACCAGTCCATCCCTGGACTGTCGAAATAGTGAACAATTCACTGCTTGGACAGCCTTAAGATGGTAAGCCCGTTTCTTGCGTAATTTTACCATTTTCGTGAATTTCCCACTCTAAATTTTTTATGGTATTTATTCAACACCCATTACACATCCAAACATCATATTTTACTCACCAAAAATTCCATTTTTTCCTCGATTTATCCAAATTTTATAGTTATCCATTTCTCATGTAAAATTCCAATTTCTCATCAATTAATCAAACTAATTTACACCATTTTAAAATTACCACAAACGAACTCTCAAGAACAATTCTAGGCATCATATGAGTAACTACAACACTCTAGAATGACAATATCATATCATGAATTTAATTCAAAATAACATATGTTTAATCAAAGAAAACAAAGGTCACTATTAAATTCCAACAACAACGAAAATTTGGAAATAAATATATTATCTAATAATAAACTTCAAAAATATAATATATATATATCAAATACATATAGACATGCCAAGGAAAAATAATTTCCAAAACAAGAACCTTACATTAATCAAATTAAGCTTTTAATTTTTTGTTCTGAGGTTTTCCAAATTCTTCTCCTTTTGGTGTTTATCCTTTTTAACTAACCCTAACTTTTTCTTTTTACTTTCAACTCTTTGAGAAAATGGCTAACCAAAATTGAAAACACATTTTTCCATTTTAATTCACCATGGACGAAAATTGAAAATTTTTTTGGTCATTTACCAAGTCCAATACTTGGTCCAAAAAAATGACACACATTTTATCTTATGTAATAAGATTAATTAATAAATTTTGAGTTAGTGGAGTCCATGTGTCACACACACATGGTTTCGCCAATCACAATTAGCCAAATGCTAAGAATATGCCATGACTATTTTTTCTTATAGAAAGCTAAAATTAATTAACAATTTAATTAATTTGAATTTCTTTTACTAAATGACAAAATAAGATTATCAGAAAATATTCCAAGAATATTCTCTTCTTACCATGATAAATAAATAATTAACATTTAATAAATTCAATTAACCATCATACAACAAGTTTCAAAAATCAGTAGGCCATTAATGTGTATCTAATTAAAATATGTATTGTATACAAATACACATTAAATAAAACGAACACTTGTAAATTATGAATAATCTGAATTATCCATAATTAAATTGCCTAAGTGCTCAATGAGTACACTTTATATTTTGGGATTCACTAAGTTCAAGTTTATATGTCACATAAACCATTTTTGAGTCTGTAATTTCTCCATTCATAAATTACGACGACCACAGATAATCGAGTTGAACCATATAAATCGAAATCATTGCATATATTTAATCCATCTGTCATAGGCTATCCGAATTA
>SKCR01051145.1:0-38313 GCA_019454045.1 Zanthoxylum bungeanum | reverse complement strand
GTTTCCTCTTGGATGGAATAGATACATTAGCCCCCGTTTGACCACAATATAATAAGCATTTTTATACATAATTAAATGATTGATTATTCTTCTTCAGCTAGCAACTACTCATATAGTGCAATGGGTAGATAAATTGTCCCATCACTGCCTAATCTCTTGTTTGCTTATAACACTGACAACAGGAATAATAATAATAATAACAGCGTACAAATGCTGTTCTTTGAAAGAAATGTAGGTAAATTAAGCATCATATATATTAAGGACCAGTTATTAATTGTACATGTCTTGCTATTCTCATTTAGCACGGTTGCATAAAACTTCAATTCTTCAACTGCATATATAAACATGACTCATAATTTCATATACATAATATTATTATGCTAACAGCTAAACCAGATGCTTCTTGGGTCATTTTTTCCCCTCTAGTTACCCTAACCCTCGCAGCAAGTCAGACTGTACCCTCTAATTAATAATTAATACTAGTATATTAAAAAAATTAAGAACATTAAACCAAAATTCCGAGTTAAACAACTAGTTCCTCGGATAATTCCTTCATCAGTACCCCAAAGATAGCAAGTTCGATTTCTAATGCCGTCTCTCCCACCTGTTCCTGATATGTTTTCCACCTGTCAAGTTCTCTTCTAAGGTCTTGTTCCACCATCATGTCAATGGTATTTGATTCCACCTCTTTCCATGAATCCAATCTCCTACAAACCCTTGTCACCACCACGTCTTTGTCGTCAGACCAGTTCTGCTCTCGCTCTTCCTCCGCAATTAGATCAGCAACCAGTCTCTTTATGTCTTCAGGAATTCGCCGGACATGATGGAAGCTTGATTTGCTTAAGACTTCTTTAACAGATTCATCGACATCATTTTGTTTATCCAATGAAACTGACTCATAATACTCACACTCCTCTTGTTGCTCTAGGTCGTAAGTATCGTTCTCATTATCATCTTGTTCTTGTTCTAAAATTCTCTTCTCCAGTTCAACAGGATCCAACTCTGCCAGTTTTTCAAATCTCCGTAGCTTGTGTAACAGTTGCTTCTTTGCTCCTGGAAAAAGTAAGAACACAAGCAAGAAAAAAAGCAGAACGTCAGTATCAAATATCAATTACCCCTTTGATAATTCATGACGCAAGTAATAGGATAAATGCCTATGCAGAATGCAAAGTACAAATAATGAGTTCCAGTACAATTCAAGTGCCTTCCATTAAAACAGATCTCAACTGAATAATTTATTGCTTGCAGCTCTGTTTCCAGACTTAATTCAATTTCTGGGTCATAGGCTTTGCACTACACAAATAAATCTCAAATATGCTCTCAATGCACAATAAACGGTAGGGCTATGAATTTACGCTGTAATTGATTCCATAAGATTCAAGCTTCCAGTTGAATAAATGAGTTCATTAATCACCATATCTAAAATAGAAAGTGACAGTTGTCAACTTAGTATGGCCTTCCACCATCAACATGTAGGTCTGAGTTGAAGTTATGACAACAAACTAACCATTTTTTCCGTTTAATAGTTATATTTGAATTAATTACATCATACATCTACAAGTACAAGAAACTGAATTCACAGAAGAAAATGAAAGAAAGTTTGAGAACACCGGAAATTACTATAAGGGAAATTCTTTAACTCAAAGAAGTACGAAGAATGTTTACAATATCTATTTCTGTCTATTGCTATCGAGATACAACAGATTAGAAGGGCAATCGGGTCAAAATCAATTGGTGCAGCCAAATTTATGCAACAATCAAACAAGCAGAAGGTTTTCGGTAAAGGATTTAAATTTAAGTTAGATTGATGATTGCATAGTCCAATAAACTGAAGAGTACACAGATGTAAACTTCATAAATTTGTGGGTCATATGCAAAGTTATGACAACATTAGGTGTGTCTGCTTCATCAACAAGGAAAACACTACACCAACAGAACAATTTAACACTGTTATCTTCTAATCTAGATTACAAGCAATCTTGAAATGGATCCCACACAGATATTATTTGTTTTCAAAAAAATTATTGCATTGGATCGATTTAAGACGTCGTTGTTTCGAAGATAGCACATGCATATGACCATGACTTTTTTTTTTTTTTTTTTTTTTTTTTTTTGAAACGATGGAAAACCCGCCACCAAACCACCCATTCTGGGCCGCGGCGCAGGTAAAACCACCGGCTGTCCCAGACTCTTACAAGAAGTGCACCCCTGGATTCGAACCCAGAACCTCAAGGTGAGTTTCTGGATCCTTCACCACCAAGCCCCACCCCTTGGGGGCGCATATGACCATGACCTCCTAACACAACAGACATTAAATTTCAAACAAACCCAAAAGTATGCAGAACAAAATATAGTATGCTGATTGATAAAGACTAGACAACTAACACAGGAAGGGTACAAAATTAAAAAAAAAAAAAAAAAAGCAAGTTAGAAACACCTGATTACTCACTTTGTACAATTGCATAGCTGCATTCAAGATCATACTCGCCTTCATCTTCATCTTCATCTTCATGTCCTTCATCATCGTCCTCGAATGGAGGATCCAATACTGATACAGGACTGCATTGTTCCTTCTCTTCTTCATCCTCTGCTTCGACTTTGAATTTCTTTATGGTCTCTATCTCATGATTCTCTTTTTCCTATTACACAATTATTATAACATGATTAAGATATTATTACAATGCATTTGATCTTCATAATTGGTGAATTAAGAATGAGAATTATCATTCCAAATAGGTGGACTTGGATGACTTCTCTTCTAACTTTTCAAAAAAAAAAATATCTACTGCTGAAAATATGAATTTACTGAAAGGGAAGTCGGATTTCATTGATGGGAAACAACAGAAAAAAACAAGGAAGATTTGTCGTTTTTTGACAAATTATTTTCTAGACACACTTAAAATTAATTACAGGATTTGCATGGCAGAGACATGATCAGAACTCAGAAGTACACTTTTGCATAAAACATACAAAGAAGCGACGAAGACAAATAATCGAATGACATTTATAACCCTATAAAGAGCCAGATCTTTTGCAAATCATGTAAATAAAAGCAGGGCATATTTGATAATAAACACAGACTTTCCGGCCAAAATTTCAGTAAGTGGCCGTATTGCCGACAATTAAAACATGACAAACTCAGTCAGCTCAGCTGGTTCGCGAGTTAACTCATTATTGAGAAAATGACATTAAAGGACAAACCTCTTTTTTGTGGCGAATCGGGGAGTCTGCCGGCGATGAGAAATCCGGCGTCCGGCGACCAGGGGAAGGACTTGTTTGAAGCACAAAACGGAAAGGGCTTTCACAGAAGCGCTTCTCACAAGAAGCAAAATCTGTGCTTTCAATCTCTTGCTCTTCAAAATCATCATCATCAGACTGGCTACTACATGAAGTCTCTATATCCAGTTCTAAAGACTTACTGTCTTCATTGCTTTCAGACCAAACAGCACTGCAAGAACAAGAAAATCCCATTCCCGTCTCAGAAGCACTTTTCTCCTCCATACCAACCATTTTTTCCTCATCACAAGCTTTTCTACGCCCAACAGAAGAATCCCACCTCAAAATATCCTTCACAGACACCTTAACTCCATCGCCACTCTCTTCAAGCTTCCAATTTCTACTCCTATGAGTGAGCTTCCTTCTAATGGAACCAAACAAACCAAAAGCATTGTTTTTGCTTTGGTTTCTTTTCGTTGAAGATTGTTTCTGAATCCTAAGCGCAGCTTCAAGAAGCAATGCTGCAGTTCCTGAAGGGATGTGAAGAAAGATTCCATTTGGACTCCTGCAAGGGCTTTTAGCTTTAGCTGGAGATGGGAATTCAAAGAGAGGAGATTTTCTTGGGTCCGGTGAGTTGTGAAACGAGAAAAAGCAAGCGTTTTTGCAAAAAATTGATGGAAACTTTGTTGTTTGTGATATGGGTTTCCGTTTCTTGATGACCTGTATTTGTGTTTTTGCTGCTGACGCTTTCAGCTGGCAACGCCTGTCCGCAATGTAGTTCTTGAGTTGAAATGGCTCTTGATCTTCTTTGAGTAGCTCGTGCAAGTGCTTTTGTTGTGCCATCATCACAGTTTTAAAGCTTCAAACTCTTCTTCTTCTTTTTTTATGAATTTGATATATTCAAACATGAAACAGTTGAAGAGATTTCAACTTTTGAACTAAAAATGCAGTGCAAGAAAGAGTTTTTGAATATGAAATATAGAGACAGAGAGAAAGAGAGAGACAGAAAAGGGAAGGAATGAGGAGAGTTCCTGATTCAAATCTGGGGAGGGTCACAATATCGAGGCAGATAGTGGCGACGATGAAGCTTTATAATTAACTTGTGAATTAATAAATAAAATAAAATAAAATAAATAGTCAGGACACAAAACTATTGGGTTAAAAAATATGTAAAAACAGAGGTTACTGCTAAGGCAGCTGTAGGTGTTGCTGTTTCATGGTCGTAACAAGTAAGAAGAGAGGATCTGGTTCTGGCTGCTGAATTATTAATTTATTATTAACATTACAGCACTAGATATAATTTGTTACTGCACGAGATACAAGGTTTCATGTTAATTACATATATCACAATCTGGACTTTACTATACATTTAAATATGAGAATCTAAAGAAATACTTTTATAGCACGCAAGCTAAAAATCCATATCATAACTTAAAGATATGAAATAATCTCTATTTTTTATTTGGATTGATAGAAGATGATGAAATGGAAGAGAATATAATAAAAAGAATATTGAGCCATTGAATCAGGGGATGGAATGTAACTTTAAAAAATAATATTACATATAAAAATAAATTTCCCCTTTCAAAAAAACATTAAAATATTTTTATTTTTTATTTTTAAAATCTAAAAAAACATAATTGTCTTTAAAATATATTTTTATACATTCAATTCCATTACTATTTATTTACCAAATAATATTTTGGAACATTATATTATAAACCTCTCATTTTTTTTTCCAAGCGGAATTATAATATATTACACTTCATTTCGTTCTGTTACATTCCATTCTATTGAATTACATTTCATTATAAATCATCTTCTTCCATCAATCCAAACATAGCCCGATTCCACACATGAAGAAATACATCCACATCTTGAATAGGTGTCTTTAATATCCTCAAAAGTACCGACCCAATGAAAAATGTATAATCAAATTAACACATAAGAAAAGGACATTTATAGTTGGTAAATGAGTCGGGTTTTAAAAAACCTTATCACATTTTAAGTGTTTTTTTTTTTAATTTAAACTCGAACCTTAAAAAATAATATAAGAGCACCAATTCAATTTTAAGAAATCGAGATTTTCTAATATCTTAATAAACAATACTTGAATTTAGGGATAAACTTTTAAAAGTTGAGCTGATTTACCAGTCCTAAAGACACCCCTAAACATACTCATGAATTTTAGTATTGTCCATGTGTTTAGAGAGTGTAATGCAATTGCAGATTACTTGAATAGGTTTGGATCAAATGGTCATAATAAAGTATGGACTAGTTTTGAGTAGTTGCCTGTAGTTTCCTATTGAGTTAAGAGGTAGATTGAAAACAGACAAACTCCAGCTTTCTTACATCATATGTCAGTGTGCTTATTTGTTTTGGTTTTGTTGATTTTTTATTTTTTGAGTTGTTTTATTTATATCATCGATTTTCCTCCGCGAGAAATTAGAGTTTTCTATTAAATATTTAAACTAAATAATAATAATAATAATAAATAGACATAAATATCTTTTTTCTGATTTTTTATTTATTTTCAAATTATTTTTTATATAAAATGTGTTTTTTTATAAGGTTGGCAAATTGACAGAATTTTGAAAAACACATCCATAAATTTATGTGTTATTTATTAATATTTTTAAAATATTAGAAAAACATAATTATTAAATTTTGAATTGATACTGTTGATATTTTTTTCATACCCATATTTTTTTAAAAAAATATTTAAAATATAATAAAAATTTTCTGACAACCCTAATTTTTTTTAATGTGTAATTTGATTTACACTTATTTTTAACAGGATTGGCGAGAAGAGCGCAGTGTTGATAATCTCCGCATCTTTTTATACCGCCGATATTTTGAGAAGCATACATGGTTGGCTCGTTTTCATACCCCATTTATTATGTTCGTAAATTTACAATAATGATCCAATAATTTTTATAAATTATATAAATAACACATTCTCATTTTCTTATTTTTATCAAGTAAATATATTATTTTTTGGACTAAAATATCGCTAAAAGTTGCATCACACAAAACACTTTTCCATTTCAAATTTTCAATCTAATAATATTTATCTTCTATCTTTTCACTCAAATTCATCCAACACCATAATCATAAAATACATAATCAATATACACTATTTTTGAAAAACAACAACTTAATATTAGTAATGATTGAATACATTTTGCTTTGTATTTTAAACGTGTTTTTAAGTGTGTTTTCTTCGAAGGGTAATTGGTATGAGTTAATATACTAGAACATTGATTGGAATTTGATAAAATTGATGAATCCCGACATGAGGATGAGACCCAAAACGACCACAATCACCACCCGATATTATTATTATTTTTTTGTTGGATCGTGTACTCATAAATGGATCGTGTTTTTTAATGTATTTTAATTGTTATATGAAGTAATGTAATTATTTTGTTGTTATTCTAATTACATTATGCTAACTGTAAGTCGATTGTGCTCAATATATTGTATGATAAAACATGGAAATGGAATATAATAATCGAACAAAAAAAAAAACCATAGTGTTTATTGCTTAGGTAGATATAACATTTAAATACTTAATTATAAGAGTGAATGCTCATTTCACGATCCGATGAATATATGTCATCACAACAAAGTCATTTTTGACAATTTTCGATGGGGGTTATGGGGTTATGTCCATTTTCTCAAATTTAGAATATGTTATTTGAGATTAAAATCTTATATCGTTTTCTAAATTTAAGATATGACATTAATTTTTAAGTCCTTCAGATCCCTTATGGTTGATAGAATTATGATTGTTTGGAAAATAATACTTTAAGAACGAAATGATGTACTTAGTTAATAAATCATAACATTTGAATATATATTTATAACTCACAAAGGCTATTGAGTCATTAATGTAAATTTCCCTTATCAAATTTGTCTGCTTAATTAGATTTTGCAGAGCAGTCGATCTTTTTATATTAATGGTGACAAAATTTTTACTATGATTTTGTAATTTTTAATGATCCGATTGAGAGGAATCTATGCTACAAAAATTTTACCCGATTTTGTAATTTTTAATGTTCCGATTGAGAGGAATCTATAATGCAACTTTCAATTTCAATTATTGTAAAAACTCCTTCAGGGTTTTTTTTTTTTCTTTTTTTCCTAAAATTAACAAATGTGAAAACAGTGAAATAACTCCAAAGAGTAGTAGCATATAATCTCTTGCATTTCCATTGCAATGTTTTTTTTGTTACTTCCGAGCTAACAATGTATATAAATATTGTCTTCAGGATTTTAGTTTAATGGGTTGAGTCTTATCCTGTTATTTGGATACCAAAATTTAAATCATGAAAGTAACAATTGTAAGAGTCTGAGATAATATCGGATTTTACCTACTTAGATCGGGATATAACAATATCTTATATAGGATGAGGAGGGATTTCCGATATTCCAAATATATATATATATATATATATATATATATATATATATATATATATATTTTTCAGTTTATGGTAGAAAAGGCATAACGTTTGAAATTTGGTCATCATCATATCAATGAGCAATGACAAAATGTTCAGTCCATTAATTTACAGACCTGTTTTCATTTTATCCTTATACTTTACAGCTGGACACTGTATATAAAGTATGCCCAATCACGGTGGAATAAGTAGCTTATACTTTCTTTTACAAAAAAAAAAAAAAAAAAAAAAGGAAAGGAAAGTAGCTTATACTTTCAAGTTTCACCAGCTCTGCCACTGGTCCCTTTATTTTTCATACACCTAATCCATCACCTTTAAATAAATCTTTTTAACATTTTTTTAAAAAAAATTGTAGAAAATTTCATTGTCAAACCATTCATTCCGAGTTTAAATAAAGGGGTAAAATCTCCGATTATTTCAGACTCTTATAAAAAATACATTCTTTAGATTCAAACCCTGAAAGTCAGATCCTGAATTTTACATCACCAAACCACGTCTCTGGAGTAAAAAAACTTTTTAACATCTACATACTGAAATAAAGATTTTACAGCTGTATACTTAATTTATCTAGGGGAAATTAGATTTAGGGAAGAATGATAATTTTCTTTAAATTCCGATGGAAATAGATGATAGGTGAAAATTAATACACCTATAGACACTTCCTAAGAAAAATGAACACTGTTAAAAAATGAGAACTTTAGATTTTTTTTTTAATCAAATTCGGGTGAAAATGATAATTTCCCATTACCTAATAACTAATAATTTTATTTAGAAAAATGACTTTTACATTGATTATGTCATCATAATTGAAACAGTTAAAATTATGAAAAGCAGTGCAAAATTACTACACCGGAAATTATTCTTTGATATTATTATTATATAAATAATATGATATCATCAATCATATGATATTTTTCGATAATTTAATAGAATTTTTCTATGAATATTAGAGGATACAAGCTGATATGTATTTTTGTTTTTCACCATTGTAATCCAAACCGTTGACGCATTGATGAACTGACTGTGATCTTTAATTTCAAATCTAAAAATATGGTAACTAACAAACATTCAAGAGAAAACGCCTCAAGGGGTGTAATATGATAATTTTCAATCAATTTTATTTAATTTTCTATTCGGCTTTGAGAAATAAAAAAAAAAAATTAAATTTAAATTTTATCAATCTTTTATTATTATTATAATTTTTTAAAAATAATAATAAAAAAATAAAAACCCTTATCAAGAGAAGAAAAAAAAGAATGAAACGTTGCCGTTTCGGATGCCCAAGATGACAGCAGTGAATCCAAAACCAAGAAAACGACCAAAAAAAAAAAAAAAAAAAAAGAAGGCCGCGCGTGCCAAGTTACCAATTGACCCGATATTTGACGCTCCGCTACTCTTTAGCCTTTAATTTTTATCATTTTCACCTTTAAATTTATCTTTTTGTTAAGATGTGGCAATTACGGTGTCGTTTTGTATACATACGTGTGCGTAAGTGCGTATATACAACGACTGTTCCTCTGCCCTTTTCCTTTTTTTTCTATCTGACAGGTCCATTTCAAAAATCAACTTTAATTTAAAATTTTAGAAAATTATATAATTAAACTTACCACATACTATTAAAACTTCTGACCCAACCAAGTTATGATTCCTCCCCCACACATTTCCCCCCTAAATTGAGAATGAAATAACTGTGAAAAAATGAATTGGTTATTGCACATTGATTGCGAAAATATACCAAAATAAATAGGACTTTAAATGTAATTATAAGGTGTTTTTTTTACTATTTCAACATCATGAAGTTGGATGCAATGATTGAAAGGGGTGTGGATCTACCCATAAAGGTTGAGTTATGGCTCGCTAGATTTAATTATTTTTTAATTGTTAAAAATTGGGATTTGGGAGTAGATTTTTCCCCGATTATCTGAGTGGGAGTAGATATTTCCGGTTATATTTCCGATTATGGCTCGTCTCTTAGTAGACGTAGATGTCTGGGTGTGCGATAATTGTATGTATTGAATATCCCAGTAGATTTCAGATTGTATATCTTTAGAATTGTAATTAAAAAAAAAAAAAAAAAAAAAGATGTTTCAACTCCGCCTAATGTTTAAGTTGTAATATTTTTTCATATATAATCGGCTTCAAGTTCAAACAAAGAAAGATGATTGTGTTAGGTAACAAGTAGAGATAGCAAAAATACACGTGGGGATGAGGGTTCGGTACATTAAGAGTGGATAAATGAACACTTTTATCACTATAAGAAAATGGGCATTTAGCGTCAAATTTTTTTCGACGCTAATAAACCCTTTAGTGTCGAATTTTAAATTTCAATGCTAATAAACTCTTTAGCGTCAAATTTTAATTTCGACATTAAAACGTAAACCTTTAACGTCGAATTTAAATTCTTTAGCGTTGAAATTTAAATTCGACGCTAAATTGTATAATATTTAGCGTCGAAATTTAAAATCGAAGCTAAATGTCAAAAATTTAAATATAATTTTAAAAAATATGAGTTTTTCTTTTTTAACAAAATATTTAAAAAATAATATCCTTTAACTTCGAATAATTTAATTTGACACTAAAAGTCAAAAATTTCGATGCTAAAGATGAAAATTTTGACGAAAATAATTTCCGCCATTTTAGGATATTTAGCGACGAAATAGGCTTCGTCGCTAAAGTTTATTTTTTTCCTATAAATTAATTCTCTTTCATT
Source organism: Zanthoxylum bungeanum (assembly GCA_019454045.1). Classification (NCBI taxonomy): domain Eukaryota; kingdom Viridiplantae; phylum Streptophyta; class Magnoliopsida; order Sapindales; family Rutaceae; genus Zanthoxylum; species Zanthoxylum bungeanum. The sequence goes on along the minus strand of SKCR01051145.1, from coordinate 27,921 downwards.
TCTCATTCTCATTTCCTTTCTCACATACTGTTATTTCATCTCTAAAATAATTTTTTTCCTTAATGATTTTGTTTCATTTTTTGTATTTTATGTTAACATCCAATGTTTTTTTTTAGGAGAATATGAAGATGGTGAAGAAAATGAAAAAGAAATGAAGTGAATATGAATATTGAATAATATGAAAGTGAAGATGAAGAAAATATATAGTTTATCATTTTATGTTTTTTGTTGTGATAAAATTTATAATTTTTTTTATATCAATAAAGATTTCATTGTTATAATTTTTTATAATGAATTTGTAATGATATTCTTATGTTAATAAAAAATTTAATTATTTTTATAATGAAATTTAGATTGAAATTAAATTGTAATGTCAATTTTATTATAATTAGTTTTAAAAAATAATTATAATTAATTTGTATTTTATTTTTCTATTTTTACCTTTAGCGTATAAATATTTCGTCGTTAAAGTTCTTCTGCGTCAAAATAAAATTTTGACGCGAAAGTTTGGTCGAGTAAAGTATTTAACATCAAAAATCGATTTCGACGGTAAAAATAAGTACCTATAGCAATAAAATATTTCATCGCTGAAGAGATATTTTTAGCGTCGAAATCGGTTTTTGACGTTAAATACCTTATTCCACCAACCTTTAGCGTCAAAATTTTACATCGACGCATAGGACCTTTAGCGTCAAAATTTTGATTTTTAGAGACGAAATTTTTCAACACTAAAGGTCCATTTTGTAGTGTATACTTGTCAGTTTGACGAGTCGGTACGTATTTAGCATATTCGTTCAAAATAGGTAAAAATCTCAAAGTTAATGGGAGCCCGCGGGCCCCGGTACGTTATAGACTAATAAGAGAATAATTTACATATTTGTTGATTGAATGAGACGATATAAGTATTGACATCCTCGTACCATACCCGACTTATTACCTATCGAATACCGATTGAATATTCTGTCGGTAATATTTTGATTGGTAATCGATCAGAAGTTATTTTTATTTTTTTCGGTTGGTAAATATCAAAATTTATCGACCGAAATCATTCGATCGGTAATTCAATATTTTATTGTAATGTAACAAAAATCAATATAAAACTAATCGAATTTGTTATGACATGAACATATTATTACCATGCTAATGCCATTTATCATCTTATTCATAAATTATTGACAATAATGTTGACTATGGTCAAAGTAGGTTTATAGATCGAATGAGATGTTAACAACATCACAATTTTTTTATTCTATAATTTATTGCCCATGTGAAACGTATTGTATATGGGTCAACTGTCAAAATACTTGTTCGTTGAAGTTTAAACACACATAAAAATAAATAAATAAAAATATAAATGCACTTGATAGCTTGTTGGAAATAAATGCATCTTAATGGGTTCTGTATGAATCAATCACTTTAATGAATCATAAAATAGGAATTAGGAATGAAAATTTAAGTTGAGACTTGAGATGTGTAATTGTTATAGTTGCAACCCCTAATTTGTTATAATCATTCAACGTGTTATAAATAATATATTAATAAATTATTTGCAGTACGTACCAACTACAGGCTTCAACTTAGATTTAATAAATTTTGATGTCCCTATTTCCTCCAAATTTAAGGATCTTTGATTTTTTTTTTTTTAATATTGAAAAATCTTGTTGTCAAATCACCAGATCTGAGTTTAAATGGAACAATTAAAATCATCGATTGTCCCACACCCTTAAAAGAAATGCATCCATAAACTCGAACTCAAAATATGACAATCAAATCACAAGTATTTTGTCACAAAATCACACGATTTAGATTCATCTTTGATTCAATAATACAATGTAAATATTAAATTGTAATGGCAAAATAATTTAGGATAGATATCACTAATAAATTGACATATACCAAAGTTTTTTTTATATTATTAAATATACCAAACTCACTGCAATATAATTATGAACCAATATCCACCAAATTGACAATTATGAATGATATGTGTTGATGGGGATTTATGCGGCTAAGGTTTCTGAACAGTCGGTAAGGGCAGAGAAGGAAAGTTCTACTCATCCGGAGGACGATGGGTCAGAGGGTGTAAGTCGTTTATTCAACCCGACAAATAGCTCGGGTACGGTTTCCTTGTATGACCGACCATATAATGTAACATGGTGCGGACTTCAGGGATCAGAACCGAGGCCGATCACTTTAGATCGGAAGTTCGGTTTTGATCTGCCTTGCCTTCTGGAACAAAAAGATGAGTTCGGGTATTTCAGGTCAAGACGACATCCGTTTGGAAAGCTCGGTCTGTCACTTGGCCGACCTCTTGAAAACCGACAGAAGATTAGAGTTGTTGTTTTTTCTTCGACACGTGTCATTTTTCAAAATCATTTACAGGCTGGCATCATTATTGTTGCGTGTGACAGTGGATAAAACATAATGATGTGACAGGCCATCAGACGGCAGGTTTGCTTTCGGCGAAGACAGTCTTGGGGCAGAGAGCCCGTCAATCAGTCGGAGACCACACGGGAAACGTCATAAAGTTGGGGGAACAATGTTGTAATTCCTGAGTATATAAAGGAAAGTTAGATTCATTTGTAGGGGAGAGCAAATTTGTAATAAAAAGAGAATGAACACTACTTGTAAAGGTCGATAAACTGCTCGGTCTCACTTGGACCTCTTTCAGAACAGATCGACGAGTTAGTTCTGGTAATAAAACAACCTCCATCATTTTGTGCCCGTGGATGTAGGCTGGATTTGCTCCGCCGAACTACATTAAAACTCTCTTGTCAACTTGTGTGTTTTTTCTCGCCTTATACTACATTTGTTTTTGGTCTCCCCATAATCAAATAAATTCAAGATGAAGGAGGATTGTCTCGGGTGAGTTATTTCGAAACTGTCTCTGAGACGAAAATCACATGTCAATAATATGAATAAATATATGTCCTTCAATTTTTTTATTGCATGATTATGTTGAGCCTTTTTTTTAAAGTTTTGAAATTTGAGGACGATAAAAAATACCATTAAACACTAACTATCGCCCCTATTAATGACTAGACCTTGTAAATCTCATCACATTTGAAATTTTAACTTCTTAGATTTCAAACATCAAATTTACTTTTTTTCTCTTTCATAGATCCAACCACGGTTCGGTTATGGTTCCACATAATTTGAAACTGTAATCTTAAGGTTCGGTTTGAAATCGGAACCAAAATAATTTTATTTTTAATTTTTTTCCCCTAAAAAATAAGAAATCATAACCGAACCGAATTTTACGATTTAATTCGATTATACTATTCAAAAAAACTGAAACAGTAGAATCAAACCGTGGTCAGATCTACCCACTCATTTTAGAATTAAGATACATAAAAATTGTAAATTGATCACACAACCTATAAAAAAACAAAAAAAAAAAGTGATTAAAATAATCCAATAAGAGCCAAAAGATAGAACAGCAGCTGGCAATTTTAGTTTCCCAAAAAATAAAATAATCACGCATGCAAAATCTTGTTGCCATTTTTTTTTCTAATATTTGAAAAATGTCCAATGAAAGAAAAAAGAAAGTGCTCCTCTGCTTTCCTATAATTTGGAAAGATCTTCCCCCCTCCTGCCATTTCCTTTTTTTTTTTTCTCCCCAAAAATTCCGAAAATACCCCATTTCTTTCTCAAAAATTCAATTTTCCAATAAAACAAATATATCCAATTTTTTATATATTGATATATAATATATATATATATAATATATATTTTTTATTTATTAATTAAATTTTTTATTTTATTTTATTTTTTAAAAATTTATATTTATTTCTTACTTTATATATATATATATATTATATATATATATATTGTTTATAAATATACAAATTTCATATTTATTGTTATTTATTTTGTGTCCATTTATTCATTTAATTTTTGTGATTCTTTTTTAATTTATTTAACATTATTTATGTATTATAAAAATATTCGTATGTGTTAAATCAAAATATATATTCTAATACATGTTGCCTCCAAAGTCTCATCCTGACGTACTTGGTGATATATCCAATACTTCGTACCAATTCTAATTATTTTATAAATTAATTTTATTTGGTAAAATTATATTTTTTTATACATAAGTAGTGTTAATTAAATTAAAAATGAATCAAAAAAATTAAATGAATAAATACATATTTTGTAATATTTATTAACAAAAATAAAAAAATTATAAAATAAAAAAATATATAATTAATAAAATGACAAAGAGAGTTATAATTAGTATATAATTATTTTAAATTAATATATATAAATATAAAATTTTTGCCATGTATAATAATTGAATGGGTGATAAATTACAAAAGGGGGGCATTGTGGTCTTTTTATAGGGAGACAAAAAGAGGGGAGTGGTCAGAGGGGGTGGGATGATCAATTTTCGTCGTGAAAACTTCTTGATTTGGCTAAGCATTTGATGGTCGTGAAAACTTCTTGATTTGGCTAAGCAAACATTAATTTTGATAAGGGTTATTTACGTTTTACTATTAAAGTTATGATAAAATAACAATTGGGTATTATGAATATTAACATATTACACTTTACTACTAAATTTGTATAAAATTTAACATTTTACTACTTTTCCATTTAAACCGTTAGTTGACCGTTAAAAATACTGTTTTATCCTCAAAATAAAATAAAAGTAAAAATTATAATTATACCATTTAAAAACATATCTAAATCTAATATATAACAATAAAAGAGATGCAATCAACAATAACATTTATAAAAATACTTTAATCTCTAAACTGTCCATAAAACCCAACAAAATAAAGAATTTAATTTACCAAAATAATTTAATAATTAACATTCTCATAATATCCAAAATACTTTAAAGTATAACAATAAAAGAGATGTACTAAAAAATCATTAATTCTTTGTTCAATTATATTATTGGTAGGGGAGGAGAACGACAAAGACAATGAGTAATCGTATTGTCAATATCTTTTTTAGTTTTTATTTTCGTTCTTCATTTCGTAATGACAACATTACCCTTAATTTTTTTTTAGAATATATATTATTTATAATAATTTGCGGATTAAAACTATTTTATCCTTATGATGTCAGCATGATGTAATGGTCAACTGACGGTCAACTAACGATTTGGATGAAAAAGTAGTAAAATGTTAAATTTTATATAAGTTTAGTAGTAAAATATAATATGTTAATATTCATAATACCCAATTATTATTGTATCATAACTTTAGTAGTAAAACGTAAATAACTTTTTGATAATTAACAACATGGGTTAATGTAAAAGTGCATGCTCAAAATTTAGGTGGCTCAAGAATCCTAAGAAGACAACAAAAAAATTATCATATATCAATGTAAATAAGTCAATGACTGTTGGTCCGCTGTCGTTTTAAATTTTTAATCATATTATCATATTTCGATTCATTTCCATTTGTCGGGAATAAGGCCAAATTATATTTATTGATAATTTAAGCACTCCGAGTCCGAGTGGTTAAAAATTGAATTTAATAATTAATCAGCATATTTGCTCTTAGATTCTTTATAATTTTATTAATAATTATGTTTATTTTGGTATATTGAGAATATTTGGCAGCATGGACTTGTTTTGTTGTCTTTATAAATTACTAGTATATGGCTCACTTTTTCCGTGGGTTCAACATATATTTTAAAGGGTTATTTACGTTTTACTATAAAATAACAATTTGGTACTATGAATATTAACATATTACATTTAACTACTAAATTTATATAAAATTTAACATTTTATTTCTTTTCATTTAAACCGTTAGTTGACCGTCAGTTGACCTTTAAAAAGATTGTTTTATCCTCAAAATAAAATAAAGTAAAAATTACAATTATACATTTTAAAAACATATATAAATCTTATATATAACAATCAAAGAGATGCAATCAACAATCACATTTATAAAAATACGTTAGTCTATAAACTGTCCATAAAACCCAACAAAATGAATAATTTAATTTACCAAAAGCTCGGGTTGCTCTCTGCTACGTCCCTACCACCACACTAAGGGCATAAACGGCACTCCTGGCCTCGGCGCCCACACTTCGGGTGAACAGGACTCACAGAGGAGACCGCCTAAAGCAAGGATCGATGGTGTTATTTCCAACTATTTTCTGATTCACAAGATCCACTGATGTGGCGAGTGAAGAGCATACTCATAGAGATAGATAGAGGTGAACTGCAAACTCATGGATAAGTAATAGTAGCTGAGGGAGGAAGACTCCATCGTGCTTTGAGAGAGAACCTAATAGTTATTTAGCTGAACATGAGAGAGTAAGCACAATAGGAATTCTTATTCCAAATTGAGTTTTGAATACAAACTAAAAACCTCACTCCTTATATAGATGGAGGAGAGGAAAACACAAAACATCTTTGGTGGGACAAGACCCCGCACCAAAGGGATAAGATTAAATAAAGACCATTCATTTTCTAAAGCAAAAGCTAAAGCAAAAGGAATATACTTTTACAAAAGCAAAAGAAAAGATGCTAAAGCAAAGATGCTAAAGCACGATAATGACTAAAGCAAAAGCACACTAATCATGTTGTCTAAAGCATGAATTATTGAAAGCAAACGACAAACTAGTCACATCGAGTTTTGCGATGGTGAGAGATTGAAATTGTCATAGTCTGAGTCATCTGAATTAATCTCTCCATAGACACTGTACCACCATGGATCACCGATTGGGTACATATCTTTAGTGTGGCTTGGCCCTGGTTCGTCTGGTTTTGTCGGCTCTATCTTCATTGGCTCAAAATCTTCATAAGGATCTTGAGAATCTTGGAAGAAGATGTCAGTGGAAGATGGAGTTTCTTGTTTGACAATTACGCCACTGAATTCCTTTGGATTGGGATTTTTAGGACAAATGATGAGTTCATGTCTGGGTCCTAAAGATGTGTGAGAGGGATCACGGTTCTTCGGCTGATAATGGTTAATTTCTAAAAGGAAGTCTTTTAGGTTTCTTAATAAGCCGAGATCATGCAGCAGAGCAGAAGTATCTGGAATGACTCTCCATTCAAAAGCTTGTTCTTGAGCCCAAAATAGCTTTGTATCTGGATGTTGAAAATAAGGCCTATGGACAATAAAGATAATTCCGAATTTGTCCATTTCTTCTTTAGGCTTACACCAAAGGTTGGGCTTTCTGCATGCTGTAGTAAGTTGATCTCTCCACCATGGAAGTGGACTATACCATTCCATGAGAGTCCAAACCAAAGACTGTTGTTTATGATTATCACAGAGATGAGATCTCATTGCTTCAAGAGGGAAAGCAAGAGAGGATGAATATATGAATGTGATACACCAAGAGTACCAAAGTTCTTTATCAAGAAGACTCCTGTTAGGATTAACAAAGAGACCATTGACAAAAGGATAGTCTGGGAAGAACTTGGTCTGACTGTGAAAATCTTCTCGGCGCCTCTGGAGCTGTGACAGATAATGAAACATATGATTTTTTTGCATATATCTGAATGTCCTGAGGACTGAGGAAGATAACCCCTGGAGGAAAATATTTCTTAACTCCTGCTGATGGATAAAGAAAATCCTTCAGGGTTGTTGATGCCATGAAGATCAAAGGTATTACTGTCAAGGAAGAAATGAGTTTGACTTGTTGTGGTCTGGATAACATATCAGGAATCACATTATGATCTCATTTTATATGCTTCACAGAAAACTCATACTTAGAGAACCATTCTTTGAGGCGAAGTAATTGCTTAGCTGGCAACACCTTGTTTTTGAAATCAAGAATCTTGGGGAAGGAGGAGTTGTCCAATCTCACAAGAAAATGATGGACTATGAGATGGAATTCAAAACGCTTTATCCCGTATTTCACGGCTAAAGCTTCTTTATAAACTGTGTGGTAATGCTTTTCAGCTTCTTTGAATTGTCCACTAGCATGTCCACAGTAGAACTCCTTATCATCAATCTTTTCAATAAACATAGCTCCCCAATATTCATCACTTGCATCTGTCTGCAAGATACGTTGTCCAGTTGTGGGAATCTTTAAAGCAGAAGGATCTTGACAGATCTGCTTTTGCTGGCGAACAGCTTCAGTTTGTGAGGGTCCCCACCCAGGTGCATTCTTTCTGATCATTTTGGACAACTGGCTGGTATGAATGGTGACATGTGGCAAGAACTCCTTAAGATAGTTCACAATCCCAAGAAACTGTTGAAGTTGTTTCCGTGAGAGATTGTCATCTGGAAAGTGTAGAAGTTCCTGTGCAATATGCTTTCCTGGACAGTAGTGACCATCCTTGAACACCATTCCCAAAAAGTCTATGGAATCTTTTCCCATGTGGCTTTTCCTTTCTGAAAGCATGATTCCATATCTTTGGACAAGATCTCTAAATTGACATAACAGCTGGTAGTGTGACTCAGCATCTTTTGAGAAAAGAAGCAAGTCATCAATGTAGACCAACGTGTGATGCATTATTGGCTGGAAGATCTTTGTCATTGCCTTCTGAAATAGTGATGGCGCTACTTTGAGGCCAAAAGGCAAAACTTTCCACTGGTAATGAGCATTGAGTATGCAAAAGGCTGTTTTGGGCCTTTCATCTGGGCTTATACCCAATTGCCAAAAACCTGCATTGAGATCAAACTTTGAGAAGATGTGGGCTTCTCGGATATGGACAAACAATGAGTTGATCTTGGGCAATGGGAACTTATCATCTTTCAAGAAAGCGTTGAGAGGCTTGTAGTCTATTACTAGATGTTTCTTTCCACGTGCCTTCTCTGACCGCTTCTCCACATAAAAGGCTTGGCAAGCCCAATCAGAAGTTGTGGGCTCAATCAATCCTTGCTGTAGCAACTGGTTGCATTCATTTTGGGCCAAAGCAAGGTCCGAAGGAGTCATCCCCGGATGGGTAGCCTTTGTTGGGTTGATATCCTCATTAAGCTTGAAAGGAAGCTTAATAAAGAACTCTTCATTTCTCCATAATGGGTTTGGATGATTAAAGTCGCTGTGAGACTCTGACCAAAACGGAGAGAACTGTTGTTTCAATTCTTCAAAATCCACCATATTCACCCCCACTCTAGAGGATTGGAACAACTTTGGAACAGTAGTATAAGGCTTAATGAATCTTTTAAACCGTATACCATCTGGTTGGATCTGAAGTTTCTTGGCTTGATGATAAACATCAAAACCAATCAGAATATCCTTATCCGGTAAATTGGAACCAATGACTCTGGTCCATGATACCGATAGGTTTCTTGGTGATGAGATCCGTATGGAACAATTCACCATCAGCAGCTTTGAAAAACTCTGTATGCTTCATCCATGCTTCTGGTGGCAAAACTGCTGGATTCATCATGCTCATGTGAGCTCCTGTGTCCATAAACCCAATGACTTTAATGGGCTTATCATATTTCGACGGTAAAATCTGCACATGGACTAAAGGAACTGGAACAGTAGGCTTGAGAGCCTGGCATGGCTGTATAGTGAACACCGGGATATAACAGTCTGAGCTGCTACTATCATCTAAACTGGATTCATCTGAACTGGAGAGTTCAGGATTGTTGAGTGCGAACACGGTTTCACTGTCCATTTGATCTTGTTCTGAAAACCACGATTCAGCATCTGCATCGTCAAGATCAATTCTGGAAGATTGATGGATCTGTTGGACCATCTTAGCAGCTTGCTTCGGATTCTTAGGACAATCCTTTGAGGAGTGTCATTTCTTTTTGCAAATGAAGCACCTGCTGTCCTTAGGCTTTCCACGCCGATCTTTCTGTTTGAAAAATCGAACTGGACGCCACTCCTTGCGCTGTTTCTCTTTCTTGCTCTTCTTTTTCTTAAAGAGCTTATGATGAGATTTCTTCTTTGAAGGACACGCGCAATTCTTCTTATCTTTGCACTTGATCTGCAAATGAGGCATTTTGCATGCATCTTTAAATGGCTGATTGTCTTTGAGCATCTCCCTGACAAGTGTTCGCTGATCACAAAGCTTATTGAGAGCTTTGATAGCGATCTGGTGAATTTCTCCAAGGGACATGTCTGTAACTTTCTGCTATGTAGCCTGTATCAAGGGCTGCATTTCCTCATGTAGCTCCTCTGGTAGAGAGGCATCATACGTATGTTGGAAATGGTGATCGAGCACCATTCACTTTTTGTATGAATATTTGATATTTATGCAATATAATATTTATTTTATCATGGTTATTTATTTATTTATATGGTAAAACTCTTACTTTTATTTATATATTGTAAATCTAAGAGTTAGATTACTCTAAGAGTTAGAGATTTCGAGTTACACTCGGAACCTTATATGAAATTGGTAAAGACCCGAGAGTTACAACATATGGTGATATAGTTGCAAGAGTTGCAAATGGTGTTGAGAAATATCACGCATTCTCTCGAATATAAATTATTCCTAGTCTAGATATATTGACATGGGTCGGTCATTATATTGGTAAGACTAGTGCATTGTCTATATATGTAATAGACATATGGTTTGTCTCAACAGACTGTGAGCTTAACGGAAGTTCGTATAGAAATGAAGATATTCATTAGTTGAATGAATGTTGAATTAACTCATAAAAGATGACTAATAGATATTCCATAAAACTGTCAATAGTTATCTTTTCGAGTTGAGTAGTTATTGTGGTCCTTTGACTTGAGACACCACGGTGGTCTTGTGAGTGATCCTCTGTGCCTGATACCATGCATGTCAGAGACCTTTCATGGTCTGGCCTCTGGATGACTGTTAGGTATAGACCGATGCTCACGAAGATCGGTGTGTGTTAATATGAGGATTCGTCAGTCCATATGGTTGGATTTTGTTTCTAGAAATTTTTAGAATATATTCCGGAAATCTTTTGGCCGAAAGTTCGTTGAAGAAATTGTTTCTTTGACATTATAAATAATATTCAAAAAGAGTTTTGCTATATTATTTATTAATGGAATATAAGGATGAAAAATTTCATATATTGAGTAGATAAGGTTTTGACAGTATAACTATAACCTTACTCAATTGAAAACAGATATGACGAAGGGATTATACATTAGCGTTTTAACCTCGACTTGTATGGTTCGACGTGTCGTGTTGTTTAGTCATGATTTGTAGGTGGACAGGCCTTCATGAAATATGTATACATGTATATGAGATATATATGTATATATATATAAATAACAACCAAACGTGAGCCTAGAGAGTTCCATTATATTGAGTTTACTCGTTGAGCACTAGGGCGACCTCTCGTCAAATGTTGACAAAGTATTTTTGGGTATTTAGGATTAAATTGTTTAATCCGATAATTTATGAGATGAATTGAATTAATTAATTTTATATCAAGAGTTGATATAATTTTATTGTATAATAAATGTAAATTTGATTTACATTAACTTAGTAATTAATTTGTGAATTAATTTAATTGTTAAATTAATATACAAAATTAATTATTTAGTTTATACAAATAAAGGTATTAATTAATTAAAGGTAACTAAGAGCAATTGAACATTTTTGGTTAAAGTAACTAATTCATTCAATTTTAACTAAGTTGCTAAAGTTGGTGGGATTTATTTTTAACTATAGTTAAGTTTCTTTTTTGAACTTGTGGTGTAGGGAAAAGATTCCCTTAAATGATGGTTTGATTAAAAAGGCTTGGGTTTGTTTTCTTTGTTTTTATTAAATTAAAAGAAAAATCAATTTTTTCCTTTCACTCATTTTTGCTCTCTGCCGAGTATTATAAGAAGCAAAATTTGGTTTTACTTTGATGATGACTCACTGTTGCCAAGAGAACAAACAAAAAAGCAAAAGTTGCTTCCCCTTTTTTTTCTTTACTGCAGTCGACCAAAAAGAAAAAAAAAAAAAAACCTCTCATTTGCTTGCTCACTGCCGAGCAAGAGGAAGAAAGAAAGTCAGTTTTTGTTTTCAAATTCAAGCCTAAATCTCACCAAATATTACCCTACAAATAATCAAGTCCATGGAATTAATCCCTAAGTGTTAAGGGTTAATTTATGTTCTTGAGGTTTTCTTTTTCCTAGGGTTTTAAGAGTTGAAATTTGGGGAAAAGTTGGTTGTTATTCTTGAGTGATCAAACCACCTTTTGATCACCAAGATTTGTTCATTGAGTTGCTTAATTTGGTGGAGGAAGAAGAAATTTGGAGAAAGCTTAAAGCTTGGAAAATTTGGAAAAGCTTGAAGGAAGGATCAATTGACAAAGCTTGTTGGTACATTTAATTTGTGAATTTATTTGTTCAATTTGTTGATTAATTAGTTGAGAAAAATTGTTATGGAAGTGTTGGATAAATTGGTAGCATGTATGTGAGGAATTAGAAGCATTTAAGTGTTGAAAATTAGTATATAGTTGATATGTTAATTTTGAATGCTTGGATTAATTTTTTCAAGAGTTGGAAAATTATATTGTATGCTTGAATTAATTTTTCAAATGTTGGAAAATTAATTTTAGTATGTTTGGATTATTTTCAAGTGTTGGAAATAATTAGGATGCTTAGTTTTAATTTGTCAATTGTTGATAAATTGATTAAAGTGTGTTGAAATTTTTAAATGGACTTATGGTAATTTTTAATACATGAAAATGTTTTAATGCATTGCAAATTTTAAGTTTGTAATTAAAAATTTTAAACCCACTATTTTTAAGGACTGCCGAAAAAATATATATATATATATATATATTTTATTCGCTCGCGATTTGATCTCGGGCGGGTTTTCCGCTGCACTCGGGTTTTGTCCGTTCCTCACACAACAACGTATGCTTAAGATTTAGATCATTGTATCCGTTGAGCTTGTAGAAATGCTTTGACATTCTCTGGAAATGGGTGTTAAGATCTTTAATCTTTAACGAACAACACCGCATTTGAAAGTATTCTCGGCGAGCCTGTTCTATCAGTGGGGCTCCTTCTCCGAGGAATTCTTTATGTATGATTCCCATAGCTACAGCCGCTGATTCGACTTGGTAGAATTGTTGTTGTCTGAAACCTCCGAGACTCAGGAACCATTCTCTCAAGGCTCCAAGAGTACGAGAAACAAATTCTACAAGGACATTGTGCACAGTATTGCATGACTTTAGTAGCATTAGATCCGTCCATGCAACAAATTCTTGCATCCTGTTGGGCCATTTGGACGGTGGGACATCATCAAATGTGAACCAATGACCTGTCACTGGCTTGGTTAATGCCGGTGGTGATTGTGTAGCTGTACCCGTAGGTATAGGCTCAGTATCATCAGGTTCTTCGGTCATTGGCTCATTTGATCCAGTAGATGTGGCCATCAACATCTTTGTGATGTCTACCATGTCATCTGAGTCACTGGATACTATCTGGACAAAATCACTCTCAGGCTCCGAGGATTCCATAGATTGTTCAGAACTTTCAGCTTCAGGCTCTTGGGTTGAGAGCTGTTGGGTATAAAGTTGCTGGGTTGTAACAGTCGGTTGAGGCTGAGGTGTTTGTAACAGTACAATAGGGAATTGTGTTTCTGGAACATAGGTTTGTGTTTGGGAAGGTCGTGTGTAAGGCTGTGAAGGACCGGGTTGAGATATCGGCTGGGGTAAAGGTTGTGAGTATATTGGTGGAACTGGATTTTCTGGATACTGGCGTTTTGGTGGTGCTGGTTTCCAAGTACCATGGACACTACCATAAATCTTTGACCAGTCTGTGGAAGAGGCTTGGCAGTCCATTTTTTTCTTTGGACGGCAGCTGATAAGTGGGATACTCTTTATGATTTGGCCAGATTCATCTTTAAGCAGTATCTCATCATTTTTATACTCTTCAGTGAACCTCTTTGGTTGAGGCTCTTTTTGTTCTGTAACGCCAACTGTAGGACTATTATTTGTGTCATCACGCCATAGTTTCTCTGGTTTGCACGGAGACTTGTCCTTTTTGACTTCCTTATTCTCCTCCTCCTGAGGAGAGCTTTGTCATCGTCACTATCATCAAGAAGATGACAATCACAATCTGGGTCGCACATTCCTGACCCTGGGGAATCCCATAAGAAATGACCATCGATCTTTGAAGTATAGACCGGAAAGCCATCTGAATTGAAAGCTTCAATGTGGATGTCTTTTTCTCTCAGACCATTGGTCGGATCTGGAGAAATCATACAAGAGAATGGTATCGCACTTTCTACCGGCTCAGGCTGAGAAAATGACGTGTGAACAGTACCATCTGTCTGTCTGGAGAAGACAGCTTGTGTGCTTTGGACAGGCTGAGTGCTCCGTAGGAACTTTTCATAGTTGGTCAGCCATTCCAAAGGCATGAGCTGTAACAACTCTTTCTTCTCAATCTGTCGTGGGATCTGCACAATTGTTGGCACCTTGTCAGCAGAAGTCTGAGCATTTACTGTTCACGGAGGTGGTAAAATAGTGGATTAAGTAGTAGTGGTTGTGGTGGAGTTCTATTCTCTGTGTGAGTAGGAGGGAACCGTCTCAACATATACTGTCTAAACACTTTGAGAGTCAATCAAACACTTAACCATGTCTACTGTAGAGTCTTCTTCTTCGTCTTCTACTTCTGCTAGTGAGTTAGTAAGAATATCTTCTACTCTTTCCTTACCCCGTTCTTGTTCTAAAAGAATAGCCTCTAAAATAGAAAATCTTGTGGAATATTCACATGTTCCAGAAGGTGTTCAAGTATCTAAGACCCCTTCACTTCTGCTAAACCCTTATAACCTGTATAAAAGACCCAGTATTGTTACTAGGAGTATTCGTACTCTAATTTCTACACATCGACCAACTGATAAAGAATATGTCCAGTCCTCCAAGCTGGATCAGTGCGCTCTCCGAGCCACACAAGATGAGCAGTATGTAGATCTGGAGATTCCGAAAGATTTCATCTCCAGTTGGAAATCAGAAGGGTACACTCATTTTCATATGGGTACAGTTAGGGTTATCTTAACTCTCCATGGAAGGAAAGGATTACCAGTAAATGCCAAACTTGCTTTGTTGGATTCCAGATTCAAGGAATATCAACACGCAGTGATTGGCACTGTTCTCACACTCTCCATGCTGGGAGTGTGTTGCTAACCTTCTACCCAATTTATAATCTGTCTTTGCAGGATCCAAATCTGCCAACTGCCTTTAAGATCCAAGTTCAGATCCAAGGCGCATCACAGATCGAGTCCTCGATGATGGCTACCTTACACCGCCAACTGGTGTACCGTCTGCAAGATCATTCTGTTGATCTTCCATCTGCCACAGAATCTAAAGATGCTCTGATGATTTTGGCAGATCAGACTTCTGCTGACAATGTGCCAACAATTGTGCAGATCCCACGACAGATTGAGAAGGAAGAGCTGTTACAGCTCATGCCTTTGGAATGGCTGACCAACTATGAAAAGTTCCTACAGAGCATTCAGCCTGTCCAAAGCACACAAGCCGTCTTCTCCAGACAGACAGATGGTACTGTTCGCACATCATTTTCTCAGCCTGAGCCGGAAGAAAGTGCGATACCATTCTATTGTATGATTTCTCCAGATCCGACCAATGGTCTGAGAGAAAAAGACATCCCCATTGAAGCTTTCAATTCAGATGGTTTTCCGGTCTATACTTCAAAGATCGATGGTCATTTCTTATGGGATGCCCCAGAGTCAGGAATGTGCGACCCTGATTGTGACTGTCATCTTCTTGATGATAGTGACGATGACGAAGCTCTCCTCAGGAGGAGGAGAAGAATGAAGTAAAAAAGGACAAAGTCTCCGTGCGAACCAGAGAAACCATGGCGTGACGACACAGACAACAGTCCTACAGTTGGCGTTACAGAACAAAAAGAGCCTCAACCAAAGAGGTTCACTGAATAGTATAAAAAGGATGAGATACTGCTTAAAGATGAATCTGGCCAGATCATAAAGCGTATCCCACTTATCAGCTGCCGTCCAAAGAAAAAATGGACTGCCAAGCCTCTTCCACAGATACAACCTTGCTTGATGTATCAGCCTTCAACGTCTTCTTATTAGGAGCAGTTCCCACCGCTCGAGAAGATCGTTGACCCACAGACTAAGGTTGTTGCAAAGCCTTATGTCCAGCCAACTACTGTCACACCTACAGGTCATATGGAGGAACCTAAACAACATGAAGTTGTGCTAAACTGGCACACGCAGAATGCTAGGGTTCAGAATACTGTACTTCGCAGTATTGAAACCAAGGTGGATCATGTTGTTCAACATGTTCAGAGGATAGAGACAAAGGTGGATTCGTTAGCCAATACGCTACAACGGATGTATGAAGATACGGTGGCTCAAATAGCTCAGCTAGACAGAGACATGAGAACCATGGTCTCTCATAACTATTTTGGTCCAGAGTTTGACCATAAAGAAGCTGAGATGAAAAAACTGATAGCAGAACTTGCAAAAATGGAACCCGACAGGCGAACCCCATTTGTTCCACAAACTTTCACACCTAGCCCATTTTCACCAACCTTCTCATATCCAGCCTATCAACCTTACCCACCTTTATCATTTACCTCATCCCAAACAGACTCGTCAAAGATTTATGGTAGTGTTCACGGTACTTGGAAACCAGCACCACCAAAACGCCAGTATCCAGAAAACCCAGTTCCACCAATATACTCACAACCTTTACCCCAGCCGATATCTCAACCCGGTCCTTCACAGCCTTACACACGACCTTCCCAAACACAAACCTATGTTCCAAAAACACAATTCCCTACTGTACCGTTACAAACACCTCAGCCTCAACCGACTGTTACAACCCAGCAACTTTATACCCAACAGCTCTCAACCCAAGAGCCTGAACCTGAAAGTTCTGAACAATCTATGGAATCCTCGGAGCCTGAGAGTGATTCTGACCAGATAGTATCCAGTGACTCAGATGACATGGCAGACATCACAAAGATGTTGATGGCCACATCTACTGGATCAAATGAGCCAATGACCGAAGAATCTGATGATACTGAGCCTATACCTATGGGTACAACTACACAATCACCACCGGCATTAACCAAGCCACTGACAGGTCCTTGGTTCACATTTGATAATGTCCCACCGTCCAAATGGCCCAACATGATGCAAGAATTTGTTGCATGGACGGATCTAATGCTACTAAAGCCAGGCAATACTGTGCACAATGTCCTTGTAGAATTTGTTTCTCGTACTCTTGGAGCCTTGAGAGATGGTTCCTGAGTCTCGGAGGTTTCAGACAACAACAATTCTACCAAGTCGAATCAGCGGCTGTAGCTATGGGAATCTTACACAAAGAATTCCTCGGAGAAGGAGCCCCACTGATAGAACAGACTCACCGAGAATATTTTCAGATGCGGTGTTGTTCGTTAAAGATAAAAGATCTTAACACCCATTTCTAGAGAATGTCAAAGCATTTCTATAAGCTCAACGGATACAATGATCCGAATCTTAAGCATACATATGCTGCCTCTCTACCAGAGGAGCTACCTGAGGAAATGCAGCGCTTGATACAGGCTACACAGCAGAAAGTTACAGACATATCCCTTGGAGAAATTCACCAGATCGCTATCAAAGCTCTCAATAAGCTTTGTGATCAGCGTACACTTATCAGGGAGATGCTCAGAGACAACCAGCAATTTAAAGCTGCGTGTAAAAAGCCTCATTTGCAGATCAAGTACAAAGACAAGAAGAACTGCGCATGTCATTCAAAGAAGAAATCTCATCATAAGCTCTTTAAGAAAAAGAAGAGCAAGAAGGAGAAACAGCGCAAAAAATGGAGTCCAGTCCGATTTTTCAAACAGAAGGATCGACTTGGTAAGCCGAAAGATATCAGATGCTTTATTTGCAAAAAGAAAGGGCATTTCTCAAAGGATTGTCCTAAGAATCCGAAGCAAGCTGCTAAGATGGTTCAACAGATCCATCAATCTTCCAGAATTGATATTGACGATGCAGATGCTGAATCGTGGTTTTCAGAACAAGATCAAATGGACTGTGAAACCGTGTTCGCACTCAACAATCCTGAACTCTCCAGTTCAGATGAATCCAGTTCAGATGATAGCAGCAGCTCATACTGCTATATCCCAGTGTTCACTATACAGCCATGCCAGGCTCTCAAGCCTACTGTTCCAGTTCATTTAGTCCATGTGCAGATTTTACCGTCAAAATATGATAAGCCCATTAAAGTCATTGGGTTTATGGACACATGAGATCACAGGAGCATGATGAATCCAGCAGTTTTGCCACCAGAAGCATGGATGAAGCATACAGAGTTTTTCAAAGCTGCTGATGGTGAAGTGTTCCATACGGATCTCATCACCAAGAAAAACCTATCAGTATCCGGTTTTTCCATGATTGTACAATATGGACCAGAGTCATTGGTTCCAATTTACCGGATAAGGATATTCTGATTGATTTTGATGTTTATCATCAAGCCAAGAGACTTCAGATCCAACCAGATGGTATACGGTTTAAAAGATTCATTAAACCCTATACTATTGTTCCAAAGTTGTTCCAATCCTCTAGAGTGGGGGTGAATATGGTGGATTTTGAAGAATTAAAACAACATTTCTATCCGTTTTGGTCAGAGTCTCACATCGACTTTAATCATCCAAACCCATTATGGAGAAATGAAGAGTTCTTTATTAAGCTTCATTTCAAGCTTAATGAGGATATCAACCCAACAAAGGCTACCCATCCGTGGATGACTCATTCGGACCTTGCTTTGGCCCAGAATAAATGCAACCAGTTGCTACAGCAAGGATTAATTGAGCCCACAACTTCTGATTGGGTTGCCAAGCCTTTTATGTGGAGAGAAGCGGTCAGAGAAGGCACATGGAAAGAAACATCTAGTAATAGACTACAAGTCTCTCAACGCTTTCTTGAAAGATGATAAGTTCCCATTGCCCAAGATCAAATCATTGTTTGTCCATATCGGAGAAGCCCACATCTTCTCAAAGTTTGATCTCAAGGCAGGTTTTTGGCAATTGGGTATAAGCCCAGATGAAAGGCCCAAAACAGCCTTTTGCATACCCAATGCTCATTACCAGTGGAAAGTTTTGCCTTTTGGCCTCAAGGTAGCACCATCACTATTTCAGAAGGCAATGACAAAGATCTTCCAGCCAATAATGCATCACACGTTGGTCTACATTGACGACTTGCTTCTTTTCTCAAAAGATGTTGAGTCACAATACCAGCTGTTATGTCAATTTAAAGATCTTGTCCAAAGATATGGAATCATGCTTTCAGAAAGGAAAAGCCACATGGGAAAAGATTCCATAGACTTTTTGGGAATGGTGTTCAAGGATGGTCACTACAGTCCAGGAAAACATATTGCACATGAACTTATACACTTTCCAGATGACAATCTCTCATGGAAACAACTTCAACAGTTTCTTGGGATTATGAACTATCTTAAGGAGTTCTTGCCACATGTCACCATTCATACCAGCCAGTTGTCCAAAATTATCAGAAAGAATGCACCTGGGTGGGGACCCTCACAAACTGAAGCTGTTCCCCAGCTAAAGCAGATCTGTCAAGATCCTCCTCCTTTAAAGATTCCGACAACTGGACAACGTATCTTGCAGACAGATGCAAGTGATGAATATTGGGGAGATATGCTTATTGAAAAGATTGATGATAAGGAGTTCTACTGTGGACATGCTAGTGGGCAATTCAAAGAAGCTGAAAAGCATTACCACACAGTTTATAAAGAAGCTTTAGCCGTGAAATACGGGATTAAAGCGTTTTGAATTCCATCTCATAGGCCATCATTTTCTTGTGAGATTGGACAACTCCTCCTTCCCCAAGATTCTTGATTTCAAAAACAAGGTGTTGCCAGCTAAGCAATTACTTCGCCTCAAGGAATGGTTCTCTAAGTATGAGTTTTTTTGTGAAGCATATAAAATGAGATCATAATGTGATTCCTGATATGTTATCCAGACCACAACAAGTCAAACTCATTTCTTCCTTGACAGCAATACCTTTGATCTTCATGGCATCAACAACCCCGAAGGATTTTCTTTATCCATCAGCAGGAGTTAAGAAATATTTTCCTCCAGGGGTTATCTTCCTCAGTCATCAGGACATTCAGATATATGCAAAAAATCATATGTTTCATTATCTGTCACAGCTCCAGAGGCGCAGAGAAGATTTTCACAGTCAGACCAAGTTCTTCCCAGACTATCCTTTTGTCAATGGTCTCTTTGTTAATCCTAACATGAGTTTTCTTGATGAAGAACTTTGGTACTCTTGGTGTATCACAGTCCTATATTCATCCTCCCTTGCTTTCCCTCTTGAAGCAATGAGATCTCATCTCTGTGATAATCATAAACACCAGTCTTTGGTTTGGACTCTCATGGAATGGTATAGTCCACTTCCATGGTGGAGAGATCAACTTACTACAGCATGCAGAAAGCTCAACCTTTGGTGTAAGCCTAAAGAAGAAATGGACAAATTCGGAATTATCTTTATTGTCCATAGGCCTTATTTTCAACATCCAGATACAAAGCTATTTTGAGCTCAAGAACAAGCTTTTGAATGGAGAGTCATTCCAGATACTTCTGCTCTGCTGCATGATCTCGGCTTATTGAGAAACCTAAAAGACTTCCTTTTAGAAATTAACCATTATCAGCCGAGGAACTGTGATCCGTCTCATACATCTTTAGGACCCAGACATGAACTCATCATTTGTCCTAAAAATCCCAATCCAAAAGAATTCAGTGGCGTAATTGTCAAACAAGAAACTCCATCTTCCACTGACATATTCTTCCAAGATTCTCAAGATCCTTATGAAGATTTTGAGCCAATGAAGATAGAGCCAAAAAAACAGATGAACCAGGGCCAAGCCACACAAAAGATATGTACCCAATCAAATGGTAATCCATGGTGGTACAGTGTCTATGGAGAGATTGATTCGGATGACTCAGACTATGACAATTTCAATCTCTCACCATCGCAAAACTCGATGTGACTAGTTTTGTCATTTGCTTTCAATAATTCATGCTTTAGACAGCATGATTAGTGTGCTTTTGCTTTAAGTCATTATCGTGCTTTAGCATCTTTTCTTTTGCTTTTGTAAAAGTAGATTCCTTTTGCTTTAGCTTTTGCTTTAGAAAATGAATGGTCTTTATTTAATCTTATCATTTTGGTGCGGGGTCATGTCCCACCAAAGATGCTTTGTATTTTCCTCTCCTCCATTATATAAGGAGTGAGGTTTTTAGTTTGTATTCAGAACTCAATTTGGAATAAGAATTCCTATTGTGCTTACTCTCTCATGTTCAGCTAAATAACTATTAGGTTCTCTCTCAAAGCACGAGGGAGTCTTCCTCCCTCAGCTACTATTACTTATCCATGAGTTTGCAGTTCACCTCTATCTATCTCTATGAGTATGCTCTTCACTCGCCACATCAGTGGATCTTGTGAATCAGAAAATAGTTGGAAATAACACCCTCGATCCTTGCTTTAGGCGGTCTCCTCTGTGAGTCCTGTTCACCCGAAGTGTGGGCGCCGAGGCCATGAGTGCCGTTTATGCCCTTAGTGTGGTGGTAGGGACGTAGCAGAGAGACAACCAGCCATTTAAAGCTGCGTGTAAAAATCCTCATTTGCAGATCAAGTGCAAAGACAAGAAGAACTGCGCCTTATGTCCAGCCAACTACTGTCACACCTACAGGTCATATGGAGGAACCTAAACAACATGAAGCTGTGCTAAACTGGCACACGCAGAATGCTAGGGTTCAGAATACTGTACTGCGCCTTGGATCTGAACTTGGATCTTAAAGGCAGTTGGCAGATTTGGATCCTGCAAAGACATATTATAATTTGGGTAGAAGGTTAGCAACACACTCCCAGCATGGAGAGTGGTGAGAACAGTGTCAATCACTACGTGTTGATATTCCTTGAATCTGGAACCCATTTGTTCCACAGACTTTCACACCTAGCCCATTTTCACCAACTGGAAGATCTTTGTCATTGCCTTATGAAATAGTGATGGCGCTACCTTGAGGCCAAAATGCAAAACTTTCCAATGGTAATGAGCATTGGGAGGTAAATGATGAAGGTGGGTAAGGTTGATAGGCTGGATATGAGAAGGTTGGTGAAAATGGGCTAGATGTGAAAGTCTGTGGAACAAATAGGGTTCGCCTGTCGGCAGGTGCTTCATTTGCAAAAAGAAAGGACATTTCTCAAATGATTGTCCTAAGAATCCGAAGCAAGCTGCTAAGATGGGTTCAGAATATTGTACTTCGCAGTATTGAAACCAAGGTGGATCATGTTGTTCAACATGTTCAGAGGACAGAGACAAAGGTGGATTCGTTAGCCAATACGCTACAACAGATGTATGAAGATACGGTGGCTCTCATGTCTCTGTCTAGCTGAGCAATTTGAGCCACCGTATCTTCATACATCCGTTGTAGCGTATTGGCTAACGTTATTTTGGGCTCAAGAACAAGCTTTTGAATGGAGAGTCATTCCAGATACTTCTGCTCTGCTGCATGATCTCGGCTTATTGAGAAAAACCGGATACCGATAGGTTTCTTGGTGATGAGATCCGTATGGAACACTTCACCATCAGCAGCTTTGAAATACTCTGTATGCTTCGAGTTGCTCTCTGCTACGTCCCTACCACCACACTAAGGGCATAAACAGCACTCCTGGCCTCGGCGCCCACACTTCGGGTGAACAAGACTCACAGAGGAGACCGCCTAAAGCAAGGATCGAGGGTGTTATTTCCAACTATTTTCTGATTCACAAAATCCACTGATGTGGCGAGTGAAGAGCATACTCATAGAGATAGATAGAGGTGAACTGCAAACTCATGGATAAGTAATAGTAGCTGAGTGAGGAAGACTCCCTCGTGCTTTGAGAGAGAACCTAATAGTTATTTAGCTGAACATGAGAGAGTAAGCACAATAGGAATTCTTATTCCAAATTGAGTTCTGAATACAAACTAAAAACCTCATTCCTTATATAGATGGAGGAGAGGAAAATACAAAGCATCTTTGGTGGGACAGGACCCCGCACCAAAATGATAAGATTAAATAAAGACCATTCCTTTTCTAAAGCAAAAGCTAAAGCAAAAGGAATATACTTTTACAAAAGCAAAAGAAAAGATGCTAAAGCAAAGATGTTAAAGCACGATAATGACTTAAAGCAAAAGCACACTAATCATGATGTTTAAAGCATGAATTATTGAAAGCAAACGACAAAACTAGTCACATCGAGTTTTGCGATGGTGAGAGATTGAAATTGTCATAGTCTGAGTCATCCGAATCAATCTCTCCATAGACACTGTACCACCATGGATTACCGATTGGGTACATATCTTTTGTGTGGCTTGGCCTTGGTTCATCTGGTTTTGTTGGCTCTATCTTCATTGGCTCAAAATCTTCATAAGGATCTTGAGAATCTTGGAAGAAGATGTCAGTGGAAGATGGAGTTTTTGTTTGACAATTACGCCACTGAATTCTTTTGGATTGGGATTTTTAGGACAAATGATGAGTTCATGTCTGGGTCCTAAAGATGTATGAGAGGGATCACGGTTCCTCGGCTGATAATGGTTAATTTCTAAAAGGAAGACTTTTAGGTTTCTCAATAAGCCGAGATCATGCAGCAGAGCAGAAGTATCTGGAATGACTCTCCATTCAAAAGCTTATTCTTGAGCCCAAAATAGCTTTGTATATGGATGTTGAAAATAAGGCCTATGGACAATAAAGATAATTCCGAATTTGTCCATTTCTTCTTTAGGCTTACACCAAAGGTAGAGCTTTCTGCATGTTGTAGTAAGTTGATCTCTCCACCATGGAAGTGGACTATATCATTCCATGAGAGTCCAAACCAAAGACTGATGTTTATGATTATCACAGAGATGAGATCTCATTGTTTCAAGATGGAAAGCAAGAAAGGATGAATATAGGACTGTGATACACCAAGAGTACCAAAGTTCTTCATCAAGAAGACTCCTGTTAGGATTAACAAAGAGACCATTGACAAAATGATAGTCTGGGAAGAACTTGGTCTGACTGTGAAAATCTTCTCTGCGCCTCTGGAGCCTGTGACAGATAATGAAACATATGATTTTTTGCATATATCTGAATGTCATGAGGACTGAGGAAGATAACCCCTGGAGGAAAATATTTCTTAACTCCTGCTGATGGATAAAGAAAATCCTTCGGGGTTGTTGATGCCATGAAGATCAAAGGTATTGCTGTCAAGGAAGAAATGAGTTTGACTTGTTGTGGTCTGGATAACATATCAGGAATCACATTATGATCTCCTTTTATATGCTTCACAGAAAACTCATACTTAGAGAACCATTCCTTGAGGCGAAGTAATTGCTTAGCTGGCAACACCTTGTTTTTGAAATCAAGAATCTTGGGGAAGTGATGATTCCCATAACTACAGCCGCTGATTCGACTTGGTAGAATTGTTGTTGTCTGAAACCTCCGAGACTCAGGAACCATTCTCTCAAGGCTCCAAGAGTACGAGAAACAAATTCTACAAGGACATTGTGCACAGTATTGCCTGGCTTTAGTAGCATTAGATCCGTCCATGCAACAAATTCTTACATCCTGTTGGGCCATTTGGACGGTGGGACATCATCAAATGTGAACCAAGGACCTGTCACTGGCTTGGTTAATGCCGGTGGTGATTGTGTAGCTGTACCCATAGGTATAGGCTCAGTATCATCAGGTTCTTCGGTCATTGGCTCATTTGATCCAGTAGATGTGGCCATCAACATCTTTGTGATGTCTGCTATGTCATCTGAGTTACTGGATACTATCTGGACAGAATCACTCTCAGGCTCCGAGGATTCCATAGATTGTTCAGAACTTTCAGGTTCAGGCTCTTGGGTTGAGAGCTGTTGGGTATAAAGTTGCTGGGTTGTAACAGTCGGTTGATGCTGAGGTGTTTGTAACGGTACAATAGGAAATTATGTTTCTGGAACATAGGTTTGTGTTTAGGAAGGTCGTGTGTAAGGCTGTGAAGGACCGGGTTGAGATATCGGCTGGGGTAAAGGTTGTGAGTATATTGGTGGAACTGGGTTTTCTGGATACTGGCGTTTTGGTGGTGCTGGTTTCCAAGTACTGTGGACACTACCATAAATCTTTGACCAGTCTGTTTGGGATGAGGTAAATGATGAAGGTGGGTAAGGTTGATAGGCTGGATATGAGAAGGTTGGTGAAAATGGGCTAGGTGTGAAAGTCTGTGGAACAAATGGGGTTCGCCTGTCGGCTTCCATTTTTGCAAGTTCTGCTTTCAATTTTTTCATCTCAGCTTCTTTATGGTCAAACTCTGGACCAAAATAGTTATGAGAGACCATGGTTCTCATGTCTCTGTCTAGCTGAGCTATTTGAGCCACCGTATCTTCATACATCCGTTGTAGCGTATTGGCTAACGAATCCACCTTTGTCTCTGTCCTCTGAACATGTTGAACAACATGATCCACCTTGGTTTCAATACTACGAAGTACAGTATTCTGAACCCTAGCATTCTGCGTGTGCCAATTTAGCACAGCTTCATGTTGTTTAGGTTCCTCCATATGACCTGTAGGTGTGACAGTAGTTGGCTGGACATAATGCTTTGCAACAACCTTAGTCTGTGGGTCAACGATCTTCTCGAGCAGTGGGAACTGCTCCTGATAAGAAGACGTTGAAGGCTGATACATCAAGCAAGGTTGTATCTGTGGAAGAGGCTTGACAGTCCATTTTTTTCTTTGGACAGCAGCTGATAAGTGGGATACGCTTTATGATCTGGCCAGATTCATCTTTAAGCAGTATCTCATCCTTCTTATACTCTTCTGTGAACCTCTTTGGTTGAGGCTCTTTTCGTTCTGTAACGCCAACTGTAGGACTGTTATTTGTGTCATCACGCCATGGTTTCTCTGGTTTGCACGGAGACTTTGGCCTTTTTGACTTCCTTCTTCTCCTCCTCCTGATGAGAGCTTCGTCATCGTCACTATCATCAAGAAGATGACAGTCACAATCTGGGTCTCACATTCCTGACCCTGGGGCATCCCATAAGAAATGACCATCGATCTTTGAAGTATAGACCGGAAAGCCATCTGAATTGAAAGCTTCAATGGGGATGTCTTTTTCTCTCAGACCATTGGTCGGATCTGGAGAAATCATACAAGAGAATGGTATCGCACTTTCTACCGGCTCAGGCTGAGTAAGATGAGAAAATGATGTGCGAACAGTACCATCTGTCTGTCTGGAGAAGACAGCTTGTGTGCTTTGGACAGGCTGATTGCTCCGTAGGAACTTTTCATAGTTGGTCAGCCATTCCAAAGGCATGAGCTGTAACAGCTATTCCTTCTCAATCTGTCGTGGGATCTGCACAATTGTTGGCACATTGTCAGTAGAAGTCTGATCTGCCAAAATCATCAGAGCATCTTTAGATTCTGTGGCAGATGGAAGATCAACATAATGATCTTGCAGACGGTACACCAGCTGGTGGTGTAAGGTAGCCATCATCGAGGACTCGATCTGTGCTGCGCCTTGGATATGAACTTGGATCTTAAAGGCAGTTGGCAGATTTGGATCCTGCAAAGACAGATTATAATTGGGTAGATAGAAGGTTGGCAACACACTCCCAGCATGGAGAGTGGTGAGAACAGTGCCAATCACTGCGTGCTGATATTCCTTGAATCTGGAATCCAACAAAGCAAGTCTGGCAGTTACTGGTAATCCTTTCCTTCCATGGAGAGTTAAGATAATCCTCACTGCACCCATATGAAAATGAGTGTACCCTTCTGATTTCCAACTGGAGACGAAATCTTTCGGAATCTCCAGATCTACATACTGCTCATCTTGTGTGGCTCGGAGAGCGCACTGATCCAGCTTGGAGGACTGGACATATTCTTTAGCAGTTGGTCGATGTGTAGAAATTAGAGTACGAATACTCCTAGTAACAGTACTGGGTCTTTTATACAGGTTATAAGGGTTTAGCAGAAGTGAAGGGGTCTTAGATACTTGAACACCTTCGGAACATGTGAATATTCCACAAGATTTTCTATTTTAGAGGCTATTCTTTTAGAACAAGAACGAGGGGTAAGGAAAGAGTAGAAGATATTCTTACTAACTCACTAGCAGAAGTAGAAGACGAAGAAGAAGACTCTACAGTAGACATGGTTAAGTGTTTGATTGACTCTCAAAGTGTTTAGACAGTATATGTTGAGACGTTTCCTCCTACTCACACAGAGAAGAGAAACAACTCCACCACAATCACTACTACTTAATCCACTATTTTACCACCTCGTGAACAGTAAATGCTCTGGTGCTGATACCAATAAAATACTTTGACTTGTTTTCAACATGAAAGAAAAATCACCGATATAACAAATATAAATCTGAAAACTCTTTAAATTGACATTTTTAAATACAAAATATTCAATCTAATAAAGTGGATGCCCATGTCATTGAAAAATTATATTATATTTTAGGTGAATATGTTATCTCTCTCACAATAATTGAGTCTCACAACTGTGTAGGAGAGATGACATATACACCCGAAACATTATATATTATCTTCATGTCATCATGTAAAGTGACGTTCTGAAAGCTTTTAAACGGCGTCAGAATGAATATACAAAAGGTCAATGCTAACGAGTGCTCTTAGGTCACTTATTAAGAATCCATTTAAGAAAGTTTTCACATATTTTTATGGGGAATATAAAAATTTGTCAAAACATTAATTATTTTTTCATTTTTCCTATAAAAACTTTCATAAAATATATCTTTAACGAATATTCTAGGGCACTCGTTAGCATTTCCATATATAAAGATCCCTCCACGTGGCACAAAAAATGATTAGTAAACCGAAGCAGATGAAAATACCAAACTACAGATAATTCAGATCCCCAAGATACAGATAAGGTTAAGGTTTTGAAGTTTGATGTGGAGTTGTGGACCTCAATCATTAAGCAAATGGGTCCCACTAACGACAAACCGAGGTCCACACCCAAAAAAAAAAAAGCATTGGCCACGTCATCAACGAAAATGACCCCGGGGCCATCCCTGAGCATTTTTTCAGCCCTTTTTTCCCTCCAC